>JAVXUL010000010.1:9414905-9442679 GCA_035590515.1 Trichilia minutiflora | reverse complement strand
AAAGTTACTTCTAGGTCATTGTATATTCTTGTATATTATTTTTGGTATTTGAGTAAAAGCGTAATGGAGGGCACGAAACCCTTGGTTTATCATCTCGAATTACATACATATTATTTGCATTACAGGTTGTCGGTCACGTCTGTCTGAGGTTTGTAGGGGTGGGATATCCCTACTGCCATGCCATCACGATCCCGACTACCGGGGTGTGACAATATTACAATGCCAAAGGGAAAGAATATATGTTATAAACAATTTGTGCAAAGTTATGGTAATGAGATATTGTGTTTGTGGCTATAAAATGTATAGACGATATTTTTATGGCATTTATGATCACTTTTATGCTTCTTTTTAGTTGAGATTTTATTTAACTCTTACCCTATATGAACTTATGCTTGATTATTTTTTATGATGGCAAAGAGGAAGAATATATTATGCATGATACTAAAAGGGCAAAAGTTATTACTATATGATGTACGTGTTAATGTCAAAGTAACTAAGGTCTCTTACGTGAAAACTTCATGGTTGACTTTGAACACCGAACTGTAATGTGAACAACATTGACCTAACCTCCTTACTAACTTACAAAATAAAAGAATTTTTAAATAATGCCAGGCTCTCCAACATAAAAATTCAGATACTTAAGTCAATAAGAAAAAATAAGTGAAGAAGAGTATGCATGTAGAGTAAATAACAAGGGTCAGGTTCTACTTCTTAGAATTAGTGCTTTTTTTTAAGTGTCTATTGGTCAAAAATGAGTGTAATAGAGTATGGAAGGTTAAGTTGAGATTTTTGTAATCCAAGTATCCAATTATCAAAAATCCAATCTAATCTTTTTCTACTGAAAATGATTCTCCTTTTTTAGTAGGACAGTAACGTGTTTTAAAGGGTTTACTTGTTAACCTAACATCATAGAATGGGAGTGATTGATAGGTTATAAGAGGGTGGAGTGTAAGTTTACCTTAATTTAACTATGTCATCATCATTGTTTGGCATGGTCATATGTTACCCCTTGGGTAAGCTATAGTTAGAGGTTTGACACAACTTAAACACACATTAACTTTGAGGAATAAAAGACATTGAAATCAATTGTGTATGTCCATCTTTAGTACACTTCCATTTTTTATTTGATTCAAGTGATTGGATTTGTCTCTGGAATTGGGTGTAAGGAGGCTCCAGCTTAGGGATTAGGTTTTCGAAAGGATAGGGTAAAGATGTGCAGCCTGGCTACATAAGGAATTGTCTTAAGAATATAGGCACTTGCGTCCATTGGAATTATCACAAGATTTGTCATCTATCTTGAAATTAGCAATGGTGGCCATCAGGTATCTGATGCGATTCTCGGGCTCAATGAATGAAAAACACTAGTTATAGAAGAGTCATCTAATAAACGTTATAGGTGCATTGAGAATCGGGTGAAGGTTGCTAGAGTCTTCTTAACCACTAGCTTGAGTTTGACCTATTGACTGATGATAGCAGTTGGTTTTATCCCCAACAATATGTGTGAGAAATTGTGATCATATTTGTATATGTAAAACTGTTTGTCATTTTGGTATGCTTGGATTACCTTCTTTCTATAAGTGGAGCTTGACTTATCTTTTGAAAGAGAAAACCTTTTTCATATCTTTATTATTTTATCATCATAAAAAAGTGGAGATTATTGACATTATTGTCACATAATTTTATATTTTGATGATAGCAAAATATATTGATCAATCAAGTCAATGAAAATAAAATTCAAGAACTCAATGTTGAAGTCAAAGTTGAAGAATCAAATAATAAGTTATAGTATTTATTATAAATTTTTTTTACATATACTTGTATGTATTATTGTGTTTTTAGTAATGGGTTAAGCTTAGAAATAATTCTTCTTCTTACTTGAAAGATTTTAGTCTTCCTTTTGTGTTAAAAGTTTTTCAAAAATTAAAATGTAAAATTTTGAAAACTATCGAAAAAGTGACAAAAACACAAAATTTTCAAACCTGCCAAAAAGAGACTAAACTGCAAGATTTTTAAAACTGTTTTACAAAAGCAATTGATAGGAAATAGAAATTCAATCGATTGAATTAGTGCACAATTTTAAGTTCAAGATCTTTTAAGATTTGATAGATTGGAAATGTGGAAGCAGTCGATCGAAAGCCTGAAGATTTTGATTTTAACAGCTATTTTCTTTCTCTAACAACTACTTTTTGAACCTAAGAATAAAAATGAGTTTTCTCTCATTTTTTAACAATCTTGAACCTTTTTTTTTTTTTTCATATCTAAGATATTTAAAAACATTTTTGAGTTGACAAATTGAAAAAATCATCAATAAAAAATAGTTAGCTCTTTATAATATTTTCTCTTTGTAAGAGAAATTTTAAAGGGTTTAAATTGTTGTTATTACCATCTTATTTGTAAATAAGTAAAAGAAGTGGGTTTTTCATTTGATTTATGAGAGTTTAAGTAATTTGAGGGAAATCACTTGTAAAAATTTAGGAGAGAGCTAAAATTCTTTTTAGTATAATTAGAGCATGAGGCTTGCAAGACTTGATTTCATTGAAAATGTTCAAATAAGCTAAAATTTGTTGAACCACTATAAATATTGGTATTTAATCTTTTCTCTTTGTCTTTAATTTATTTGTTTAATAATTATTAATAATTAAAGATTTACTATCATTAAAAAATTAATTAGATAACATTAAAATTTTAAAAACCCAATTCACTTCTTTCTTGAATTGTATATTTGTATTTCAAATTAATCACTCCTCCCCAAAATAAAAGATAACTAAATGAGTATGATATTGGCAGACTATAAAATATTGAATATGACTTTGCACTCTTTAGAATTCTCTCACAATTCAAATCCTATTGGAAATAATTCTTAATAAATGATAATTTTACTTATTTATTCAATAAATAAGAAAATATTTCGTTAATATGTTATGTTACTACATTTTTATGCACGATAATATGCTTAAAATAGTTGCAGAAAATATATCAAATTAAATTGTGTAAAATTTTGAAATACAATTATTTCACATTGGTATCTTTTATATATAATCATTATATTTGAACTTAGCTTCCACCGTGCTAACAATAGCACTAGAACCAACCACGGGTAACAATGAAGTTATAACCAAAATTTCTTCCTAATGGATAATAATATAAATTTTAAGGGACAAAACTGATAATAACCCATTAAACTCAAAACGTCGGTGCTGTCGGTGGACTTCGAGGGGTGGGGTCAGCCCTTTAATAGGTTCCTTCCTCTAAATCCAGCCTGTTATTGCTTAAATTTCCAATACCTTTTCTAACCAAATGCAACATCCACCGTCGATTCTATCCAAACTAGTTCGAGTGTTAACAAACGCTATGTAGGAGGACGGGAGCTTGACAAAGACATTGCATCTATTATCCCCCTTTAGTTCTCTTGATATCTGTTCTTCGTTGGCTTTCCGTCCCTTCTCCTCGACCTTGAGCCAAGTAGATAGATCTGGGAATTCATTAAAATGAAGATAAAGAAGAGTTTTTTGTTAATCCTACTGACATTGTATTTGGCTATGGAGATTTCAAATGGGGATGAATCAGAAAAGGCAATCGTAGTGAAGAAAGTGAAGGGTAAACCATATTGTACAAAGGGTTGGGAGTGTCCTACTCCTTCAAGATTCTGTTGCAATGAGACCATATCTGACTATTTCCAGGTTTACCAATTCGAGAATCTCTTCGCCAAAAGGAATTCTCCGGTTGCGCATGCTGTGGGTTTCTGGGATTATCAATCTTTTATTACTGCAACTGTCAAATATCAGCCACTTGGGTTCGGTACCACCGGTACAAAGCTCGATAAGATGAAGGAGATGAGTGCTTTTCTTGGCCATGTCGGCAGCAAAACCTCCTGTAAGTTCTTTCAAACTAAGTTATTGAATATCAAATTATTCATTGTCATTACAAATTCAAGTATAAATTCCAAACATTTGTAATACATCTGTTAGTCTAAATTTCTTTCAAACGAGTGTTTTATGTGCTTGTTATTACAAATCCAAGTTTAAATTCCAAACATTTGTTGTACATCTGCTATTTTTGAGTTTTTCAAACTAACCTTTAAGTTAATTTTTATGTGCTTGCTTAGAATTCGATCAGTAACTCTTTTGTGTCATGTAATTAATTAATTAAATTGATGATATTAGGTGGTTATGGAGTGGCCACTGGAGGTCCATTTGCGTGGGGACTTTGCTTCAACAGAGAAATGAGTCCCAGCCAGTCTTACTGTGATCAATCCTACAATTATATTTTTCCCTGCAGTCCTGGAGCTGAATATTATGGTCGTGGTGCTATACCGATATATTGGTAACTTTTTTTCATTCTTTCTTGTGTAATTGAGATCCCTTTTGCTTGTCATTGTACTTCTTTGTTGAATTTCCTCTTATGTGTTAACTTGTGTAGTTGATATTGGTCTTTTACCTGGGTAGAAAAGATTACATGAGATGATAGACTTCTTTCAAACATTCTTTTTTTCATCTAGGGTAGTCTCAATAATCAAATGATTCATAGAAGCAAATGTTAGCATTGTTATTGAAGAATATAACATATTCATTTTGTTGATTAAGATGAAGCAATATGTTGAATTTACATGTCAGTGAATGGTAGCTGATGTGAATGAGTTCCTTCACAACAACACTAATGATGTTTTCCGTTGTGCTTTATAACTTTAGGAACTTCAATTATGGATATACAGGAGAAGCATTGAAGGAGGATCTGTTGAACCATCCAGAATACATTGAACAGAATGCTACCCTTGCCTTTGAGGCTGCAATTTGGAGGTGGATGACACCGATCAAGAAATCACAGCCTTCGGCTCATGATATCTTTGTTGGCAATTGGAAACCTACCAAGAACGATACTTTGTCTAAGCGGGGACCTACATTTGGCTCCACAATGAATGTCCTTTATGGTGATAGTGTATGTGGTCAGGGTGATATTGATTCTATGAACAATATTATCTCCCATTACCTGTATTACCTTGATCTGATGGGTATTGGCCGAGAACAGGCAGGGCCCAATGAGGAGCTTTCTTGTGCTGAGCAAAAAGCATTCAACCCATCCCCTTCGTCTTCAGATGCATCTTCTTGAGCTTTCTATAATGGAATTTGTCGGTGCCAAAGCTATTGTTCGGAAAGAAATCATCATAATAAGACTATTTGTATCAAGTTCTCTTTCTGCTTTTGTGAATTAGTGTGTGGATTGTTTTGTCACTGCCCCTATTTACAGATTTGAGACACATTTGATTTGTAAAATCTTTGTTATATCTTGTTATATGATATGTATTGATTAACCATTTGTTTGTGTGTTTCAATAGCAAAAATTGTCAAGTACACTATTCTATTATACTATTAATACTAGGTGTCATTTTCATTGTCACATTCTGTAACATTATTGATTGATTTTTACCTTATCATCCTAAGATAATGTTTGTTTGTTTCATGATATTTATTTAGCGGATATCAAAATTTTATATTTTTTAAAATTATTTATTACATTTTCCATAATCTTACTCTTTTGAATATTAAAGGCCAAGCGGACAAGAAGGCATTATAAGCATTCTCATTACCCTTTCTCCCCTTTCTCTTTCTCTTCCAACCAACCCAGTTTGTAGTATACAATTATTCTAAACAATATGATTAAATTTATTTTTCATATTTGAAAATAAAATTCAAAAACTAGTACATGAATATGTCATAGATTAGATAAATTTTATATATTAAAAATAAATAAAATTTATCAAATATTTTTTAATTATAAATAAATTATTCAATCTCTTTGTATATTATTAAACTATTAGACTTTCTTGACTTAAACTTTTTACTTAAAATAATAACACAAAGTTTCATCTATTGAATTTATATGTATAGAGTTGCTGAATTAACAGCATTAAATGTCGTTTCTTAACTTTATATCTCAATTATTGGATTGAACAAATTTAGTGAATAAAAATTGATATATAATTTCAGTCAAAATTTTAAGTTAAAATAAATTATTATATTAAAAATTTTAACTTAATTTTATTCAAATATAATTATTAATATCCTATATTTGAGTTAAATAAAAGAAAGCTCTAACAATAATTATTCAAGCTCTCAATTTCATCTATTGCGAAGATTGTTATTGTTTTGGTTCAAAAAAATGAAATTAAATTTTTATGAAAAGAATGGAGTCACCATCTTTTTAAATAATGATAGGATAAATAACTTTAAAATATGAAATTATAAGATTAAGAGTTGATTAAACATAGAAAATGTGTTAGGTACTTAATAACTTTTGAAAATTACAATTATCTAATTATCTAATTTTAAAATACTTTATTACTATCTGTATTTGTTATTTATTTTAAAATTTTGATCAAGGAAAAAATTTAATTAACCAAGAAAAAAATAGATATCCTAAATGCTCTACTTCAACTTCATTAACTAAAAATAAGAATAGATATCTAAATATCTTATCTTATTTCAATAATTGTTTATTTAACAAAAAATTTAATTAACCAAAAAAATAAATATCCTAAATTTCCTACTTTCATCTCAATTAAATACTTTAAATAATTAATTAACTAATTAAAAAATAAAATCCTAAATATCCTACCTCAAATTTTAATTAAAAATTGAGATAATCTAAGGATAAAATGAAACATCTTAGACATCCTACTTTACCTTAAATATTTAATTAATAAAAAAATTTTGATTAATCAAAAGGAAAGTAGGAATTCTAAATGCCCTACCTCATTTTAATTAATTTAATTTTTAAAAATTATCCAAAAAAGCGAATAGGTAGCTTAAATATCTTATTTCATTTTGATTAAAATTTAATTATATTAAATAAATTTTAATTAACTAAAAGAGAGAGTATACATTCTAAATATCCTTCCTTCCTCTCGATTAATTTTAGTTACTATTATTATATTAAATTGATTAACCAAAATATAAGACAGGCATCTTAGATGCCCCATCTCTAAAATTAATATTTAAATTAAATTAAAAATATAAGAAAAAAATATTTGTTAGGCTAATTCATAAATATATTAAAGATTTAAACCAAATTCGTAAAAATAAAATTAATTTTGGTTAATTTGCAAACTATAAACACCTAAGTTAAAGTAAAAATATTTAAATTAAATTTTGGGATTAAATAGAAGGAAATTCTGAATTTGGGACCTAATCAAAATTAACTAAAATAAACCTAATAAAATTTAAAGTCCTAAAAATATATACCCAAGACGGAATTAGGTTTAATGCAAATTTAATGACTAATAAAACAATTTAACTAATGAGCACAAGAATGAAAAGTAAATACTAAGGATGCAGTGATAAGAATGATGAGAGAGTGGGATACACAAACAATTTCTATAGTGGTTCAGTCTTTTAATCTAATTCCACTCTTCTCTGATGGAATCCTCTCACATTGAAGTATCAATAATATCTTAATTTATACGGTTAAAGAGAAATCTAATACAATTCTTTTTGATAGACAAAAGGTAACCATTACAATCTTCTTTAATACAAGTGATGAGAAATCCAAAAATTAATCTTACTTTATAGTCAGGTGAAAAGGAACCCAAGATAACTTAATGTAAAAGAAAAATAGATGCTCTTAATATAGTAGTTTTCAATAAACTCTGTGTGTTAACTTTCTCTCTCTAAAAGAATACAAAAAAGAATAATTTTTGTTCAAGGAGAGTAATTGTAGAGAGATGAAAGGAGATTTTAAAACCAATAAATTACTCTATTCTTGTACTAATTTTGCTGATAATCTCTTCTCTTCTTTATTCTTCTGTAACAATGATCGATTTTATACTCTTGATTTGTTGTCTATAACAGCTCTATGATTCTATCATTAATTAGTGTCATTAATTAGTGGATTTAATACTCCAAATTAATCGTTAGTTCCTGAAAACCGTAGAGCATGTTGATACTTTATTAAAGGGGTATAGATACTTGATTTAGCTTTTCTATATAATCTTTACATCTTTGTTACATGTATTGATACAATGTTTTAGGAGTATCGATACTTTTCTACAATTTGCTTTTGATATCTATGCTTCGATAATTTGTATCGATATTTGTTTCGTTTGTGAATTAGATGTATCGATGCACTCTACTTGACCATATCGATATTTTATTGAGGTGTATTGGAGATATATTCTAGAGCCAATCGTATCATAAGGTTTAGAGTTATCATTTGATTGTATATATATTTTTGTAATTAGTTATAAAATGATTTATGATTAATAAAATGGTAATATTTATTTCATCTTACATGTTATTCATTACTTCTATTATTACTTTCTTTATTTATGTGAGATGTGTTCTTGTAAGGTATTGTGTGTCGAGATTTTATTTACAAAGAACTATAGATATGAATACAGAGTCTATGATTTGAATACATTTAAATTTATTCTCCGAGTAAGGCAATGTCATTAGGGACAATGACATTCATACTCGGTATGAATTGTTTCTTCCACTGATTAATATTTGATATTAATAGTTGAGTAATGAGTCTCATGTCACAATAGTATAAACTTGAGCATTACGTTTGAGAATGTAATACTGAACATGATCAAACACAATGAATCACATGAGCGATTATCTGCAGTCAATGATTCATCGCACGATTGTATTAGTATACCATTAGTCCTTTGACCTAAGATATCATAATTATCCTTCGCACTAAGACACATCGTTCACTTGTGTATATAGCATCAAGCTAGCCATGTCCGATGAAAGAAGTTTGATGATAATATGTTCTTATTGTATAAAGATAGGTGATAATTAATATGAAATCTGCTGTCTTAGATATTTAAACTTGAGATCTTAAGCAAGAAGATCATACACCGGGATCAAAATCTCTTGTCAAAATACGTAATTTTTGGAAATGAGTTTTAGATGTACGGATCTTGTGTATGATTGATTTTTTGATCTTATGATCGAGTTAGATATTTGATAATATTATAGCCTGCACTCGATCAAGAGTCGATAGCAAAAGAACTTTACTACATGTAAGTATAACTACATGGGTTTATTCGAAATTACATTCTCTGTGTTCTAAGAGTCATAATATCTTGTTAGAGGTCATTCGTGATCATTAAAAACTTTGACTATAATAAATTATACCGAAGTACTACGAAAGGGTTCGTATCGACTCATATCCAGTTCATAGTGAATCTAAGGGATCTTACATAATAACTGATAGATGATAATGATTAAAATGAATATCATTAAATTAGTTAATGATTTTTCTATTAGTAAAAATTAAATTACTATGATACTTAGATCAGAAGACACTTTTAATTTTTTAATGTAAAGAATAAGTTTTCTCGATAATGACGCACTAATACCCGCATCTTGAGAATATATTTTAGTAATTTAATGAATACCGTAAATGTGATTTATGGATGAAAGACTAACATGATATTTTATTTATTAATTGATAAATAAATTTATTTATTTATTATTAAATAAAAGTTGTACGAAATAAATTTGAGTATACATTGATCGGATTTTCAGAAAAAATTATATATATTAGTTACAATCAAGAGAAAAGAGTATACGAGAAAAACTATTTCATTAGAAATTTTGTATAACTCTCTGAAATTCTTTTTGTTAATCTTTTAGAGAAAGAAAGTGATTACAAAGTACTTAAGATAAATCAAATATGTTGAGAGATTTTAGATTCCTATTCTCTGTAAACAAATTTATCTTGGATTGCTCTTTACCCAACAAAAAGAAAGATTGTTTTCTGGGTTCATATCTCATGCACAAAGATAAGTGTATTGGCTTTCCTTTGCCAGTAAAAAAAGTGTTGTATTTGGATTTCTTTTAACCCGATAAAAATCAAGAAGATAGTGATACCTTAGAGTGGATGGAATTCATCTAAGAAGAGTGGATATAAATTGGGAAATTGAATCACTATAAAAATCGACTTGTGTCTCTCTCTTTATCTCTCTCTTCATCACATGTTCTGCATTTAATATTCATTGCATTGTTTTGGTTGTTACTTTCTTTTAAATTATCTTTGTGTGCTTTTAAAAACTTGCATTAAACCTAATTCACCCCGTTCTTGGGTAAATACTACTGGGGTTTTAATTTTCTCTTTATTCCCATCTTATCATATGAAAGAGAATATTCACGCAAGTTGGATAAATCTACTTTGCATGATTGATCTTTGAATTGTCAAGCTATTAATAATGGTATATAATTTATTGGGGGAATGACGTTTGCCCCCCTATGGTTTTCAAGAAAATCAAACACCCCCCTGTCAGTAAATTTCCAACAAAAAACCCCCTATTCTTTTTTATTATAAATTTAAATGACAAAATAAAAATTAAAAAAAGCATACTGTATATAACATTAGGGTTTTTTTTTGTTATTTTAAAAAAGAATAGGGGGTTTTTGTTAGAAACAGGGGGGGTGTTTGGTTTTTCTGAAAATCATAGGGGGGCAAACGTCATTCTCCCATAATTTATTTCTTCTCAAATACCCATTAATGGCACTCATGGAAAATGCCCACAAGATTGGATGTACCAAGTATCACTAAAAGACTTTGCATCCCAATTAATATCTTCTTCTTTTACTTTCCCAAAATACTCCTTCCAGTGATCCAATAATCTTTTCACTGTCTTTTAACTTATAAATGTATTAAAGATCTCACTTACACTTGTCACATACCAATATGGGAACATTTTATTATTTTAAGTTAAATGGCAGTACAACCAGGCTTACAATATTTGAGCTACCCATCACCCTTATCTCAAATAAACTACATCTTTTTGAGAGTATCAATTAAGATTACAGGAGCAATATTGAAATGTTCTTTCTTTCTTTGATACATAAAGAGGATAATTAAAGAATCTACCACACTAATGGTTGAAGGGAATAATACTAGCCTAAACAAACCTATAGTAAATAACCTAACCCTATATTCGTCGAAATTCAAATGATCATATTTCTGGTAGAACTAATTCCATTGCAAACTTAGATTATCTTCACTACCTTTCATATACAGTTTGATGTCTTCTCAAGGAACTTTTAGATACTATACCCAAATTGCTTAATTTCTTATCTATTAGCCTTTAGAGTGATGTCCGGAACGTGTACATTATCCGATACAGGTGTCTAAAGGATGTTCTTATATTCTTTAATTGTAGGGACTAAATCATAATCTTCAAAAGAAAAACACCTCACTCTGGAATTGTAAAAATAGATCAATGCTTTAAGTACTTCCCAATCAGTTTGGATAAACATGAGAGCTTTATTTTTCTGAATCTCTTATCAAATTATGTCTGAGTATTTATAGATAATTTCTTCTATAAATTCTTCATAATGAAAGAGAGAGAAATATCTTATAGAGTACTCCTTGCTAAGTACAAAATATGTCAATTACAAACTATATATAAAGAAAAGATAAACAAATAAACAGTACAAGAACAATTAAACATTAATTAAATCCTCTAATCTAAATTATCAATTTTAATCCCCAGTTGAGTTGTCAACCTATTGATGTGGCTCAAAAAAATTAAATTAAATTTTATAGAAAGAGTAGAGTTATCATTTATTTAAATAATAGTAGGATAAATCATCTAAAAATATAATATTCTAATATTTGGGGTTGATGAAGCATGAAAAAAATATTAGGCACCACATAACTTTCGTAAATTACAGTTACTTAATTGTCTAATTTGAAAATACTTTATTATTATTTTTATTTCTTATCTCTTTTAAAATTTTGGTAAAAAAAATTTAATTAATCAAGAAGAGTAAAGACATCCTAGATGTCTTAATACACTTTGATTTACTAAAAATAAAAGTAGACATTTTAAATATCCTATCTCATTTTATTCATTGTTTAATTAGCGAAAAATTTAATAAATCAAAAAATATAAATATTCTGAATGTCCTACTTTAATCTCGATTAATCACTTAAAAAAATATTAATTAAGTAAAAAAAGTAAACATCTTAAATGTCTAACCTCAATTTTTGATTAAAAATTTAGTCAGTTCAAGAGTAAAAGTAAATATCCTAAACGTTCTGCTTTATCTTAAATATTTAATTGATAAAAGAAAGAAAGTTTTTTAAATAGCCTACCTCATTTTAATTATTTTAATTTTTAAAGATTAACCAAGAAAGAGAATAGCTATCCTAAATGTCTTATTTTGCTTTGATTAAAATTTAGTTATATTAAATAAATTTTAATTAACTAAAAGAAAGAGTAGATATCCTACCTCCCTCTTTGTTAATTTTATCTGTTATTATTATTTAAAATTAATTAACTAAAAGATAAGAATAGATATTCTAGATGCTTTACATTAATCTTTAATTAATATTTAAATTAAATTATAAATATAAAAAATATTTTTTAGCTTAATTCACAAATATATTAAAGATTTAGACCCAATTCATAAAATAATAAAATTAATTTTGGTTAATTTGCAAACAAAATAAACACTTAAGTCAAAGTGAAAATATTTAAATTCAATTTTAGGATTAAATAAAAAAATATTTTAAATTTGTGACCTAATCGAAATTAACTAAAATAATCCTAATTAAAATTATCCAAATAAAGCAAAACAGGGTTACACGACCCTTTTTTATATATTATGAATATAAATTTTAATTTATTTGAAAATATAAATAAAATAAAATTAAAGAAATAAAGAGAATAATTAAATTTTAATTATATATGTAAAAATAAATACCTATTTCTTCCTTTCTTTACCGCTTTATGTATCTTTTCTACTTTCTATTTGTTTTTTTCTCTCTCCTTTTCTCTCCTATTTTTTTCTCTTTATTTTTTTATATTTTCCATAATTTTCTTGGAACTCCCACTTTTATAACTTCCAAAAAGTCTTCAGTTTTTTCATAACTCTCTTGTAACTTTCGCTTTCTATATCTTTCAAATAACTTTTCAAAATGTGAAATTTTTTATTTTTCATTTAATATTTTTTAATTAAAAGTTTGATTAAAATTTAAATTGGGATACGTCAATTGCCAATAATTCTTTTTGTTGAATTACATTGCCAACTGGAATTGCCACTCTAATCAAAACTAACGGCTAAAAAGTTATTAAAGCAAGCAAGCAGCAATGTTAAACCTCCCCAGAAACAACGGTCAGAGCTGCATTCTATCCTTTCGACCTAACTCCGATACCAAATAATACTGATACGAATCTTTGTAAAAGTCACTTTCAAAAAGTAGCTTACAAGAAAAGGGTGTCATAAACCCAAATTTATATTCTCATTTGTATTTGTATCCTTAATCCAGGCGAGACACAAACCAGTTATATCCTTCCCTTTCCTTATTTGCCGTATGGGATGCGATGGGATCGACGTTGAGTTTCATCCAAGGATCGTTGTTCAGGTTTGCCTGACACTGAGGCACTAATAGCAGGAATGTTGTGCTGTGCAGGTGCAGCTGATACAAGCTGGAGAAAATACTCCCCAACTCAAACGGATCTCTCAAACCCATTTGATGTTTACATAAATAAAATTGCACCGCAGTTGTTTGCAAACGGTAAAAGTATCTTCGGGATAGCTTCCAAGATGGATGATATCTCCATCTACATATAACAACATTTAAATAAAAGTTTCCAAAAGTAGCAGCTAGCTCCACCAACATATAACATTTAAATAAAGGCTTCCAAAGGTAGCAGCTAGCTCCACCCCCAGAGTAGAATGGTCTACTCTTCATTTAGTACAATTCGAATGAGTTCAAATTTCAAAACCTAAGACAAGCTACTTGAATGCGCATAATAAACCAACCAAAAGTCCTCAAATTTCTTAACGTAAGACAAGCTACTTGAATCCACATAATAACCAACCAAAAGTCGTCTTAAACTTTCTGCAGCTGTCGTTCACAAAGTATAAAGGAAAAAACTAACTCATCCATTTCAATATTAGGCAGGTTCGAGAATTCATAGACCATCAACATCTGAATCATACAAATGCAATTTCTACAGCAATTTAAGTTGATAAACTAGGTAAAATGAAAATGGTAATACATGACAACTTTACAACATTAACAAAGTGGTGACAGACAGCTGAAGAACATATGAAATAAAAGAGAATATACATGCAAATAAAACGAAATGCTAAAGGCAAAATACCTTTCCTGCCACCTATTTTGTCACTGTGCCCTTCATCCATCCCATTAAGAGAATAAGGAAAACCTTTTACCCAGCTGACCTCGTTCCATCCTCAGCTTTCCTCTGATCAGATAGGGTTTCTTTTGAGAGATTAAGCCAAATTCAATTTTTCAAGCTTCTCCAGAAGTATTATTCATATCCAAGGGTGATTCTGTACCATAATCCCAAAGATATTTCAGCTCCCCTCTCACCAAACCCAATATTACAGTAAGTCCTGGTCATGTACAGAAAGAAGCCAGAAAAAGCTTGAGGTTAAAGCAGATATAATTTCCTTTTAATTTATAGTTACAGTACAACCGGAATCACACAATTCATTACCTAGCGTACAAGGAACAAGATACAGAAGTGCTGGCTGTCCATACCCATCCATTAGATATAACCCTAGATATGTAAGGAACAGACCTACAATATAAAAAAGAAATTAAAAAATCATCAACATAAGAAAACTCCCTGTAGTCCTCATTTTGCTTCTTATTGCAGCCAAGCAAAGTCAGAAATTTAAGGTTCAGAATGGCAAACGTAAAGTTGAAACTAATAAGAAAATTAAGCTTCAGAAGACCACAAGTGATGCAGAATGAATATTGTGTGATATGGGATTTAGATATTATCAAATTTTTTAGTTATTTTGAAATTTGAAGGATCATGATTATCTTGGAAATTAGAACTTTATCCTGATTTTATTTCAGCCTACAAATGGGCTTCCAAAACATAATGATCTTCTTTTCTCTTCCTCCTCAATTCTAAAATTTCCCCAATTTCAATATGTTTATAATCTTTCTGTGTTTGATTCTGTAGTGCGGGCGATATCTAAATAGTTGTCTGAGAAATACACAAATGCTCAACGGCAGCTCTGCTCTGATTGCAGTGACCTTGAATAAAATCAAAACTATCATTATAATAACAAACAAAATTCCAGGCCTCCATTTGACAGACATACAGATAACTAGTACCTAGACATCAACAATGCTAGATGAAAGTCAGAATGCCAAAAGGAATATTTTCTCAAGTTTGAAATGCTATGAAACAGTAACAGCCATAACAAGACTGCAGAGTTCAAGATTTTGTTGTTCCAAATCATAAATCTTCTGAGGAAGATACATACATTGGCCACCCAGTTCATTAATAGCAGGGTTATTTACAAGAGCATGACCAGAAAAAACATAATTAAATTTCAAAATTATATACATTACAAAAGACTATTTCTCATGGATTGTGCTAAACGTGTATGAAATAAGTTTCTAAAAGGATAGAACATTCAATTACGGAAAATCAGACTTCTGGTTTCCAGAGATTTTACATTTTTTTTGCAGCACAAGATGATATATAACTAGTTTGTCATCATGACTAGTCTGAGACATTTAAAGGATTATAGTTTGTCATATATAAGCTGCCAATCAAAGGCTATAATGAAAGAAAAATGGTAATCAAGTTTGATAATAAAATTTTGGCCAGTTTTTAACCAAGCAAATTTTGGTAACAGATTGTATTCATGCCAGAAATTGTAATTGCTACCATTTGAAAGCACAAGTTATAGACCGCACAAGTTATAGACCCCAAAACAAATCATTACAAAAAACCTTCTTAATTGATGTCAGTGTACTTACCAAATCCGTAGCCAATTATTAACCAAAGAAAATATCCTTTCAATAGACCCTTCTTGTGTTCCTTGTCATATCTGCAATGACCAAACATAACAAGAAAAATAGGAGAAAACCCAAAAATCAAAACAAGGCCAAAATCCTTCTGATATCACCTAATAACAAACTCAAAAAATTGAGGAAAAAATTCTGGACAAAGTATGAACGATTCGATTTCTTTTGTGTCCAGCACTCCAGTATCAATTCTTACAAGAACTGAAAGCCATTTCCCACACCCCTACCCCATATTGAACCCTAACTCTTCCCAAAATCAAAGCAAGATACAATGATCAAAGAAAAAAAATTCTAAAGAGGTTGACATCCAGCCAAAAATATTTCTAGTCTCACAAATAACATGACAAAATTCAACATGGCCTATACACAAAAATTAAACTGGGACCTCCCCTACAATTCCCCTATTCTGGAGGACAAATCATATAAGGATCTACAGCAGCTCATAGAACCCTAGGCAATGTTTACTACATGTTTACAAGCACAACATATTGAGTACCTGAATGCAAAACAAATTAGCAAACCAGGAAAAAGAATGTCCCCGAAGCCAATCATATCATAACCACCCCAAGGGTCAAGAAATCGAGGGATTCTCAAAAGCATGGGAATGGATTCTCCACCACTACTATCACCACGAGCAACCTATATCAATAGAAGAAAACACATGTAAGAAATTTGATTCCATTATATTTACCTGCCTAAAGGCTTTCTCAGGTAAATAATGATTGCCACCAATAAATTCAACATCATATCCATAAGTTGGGACTCTGTAAACTCTCACCCAAAAATTAGACAACAATCAACTCCAACATGAAATAAATTACTCTTCTAGGATAAATGAAAGGATGCCGAAAATTTTGCATATTCTACTATCATCTTATTGGACAAATAGAGTTCTTGACAAAAAGTAAAATCAGGTATTTGACAAAATTCACATGTAATAAGTCAGTAACATCCTATTAAATTCAGTGTGTTATACTGAAATTTCTACAGCACTTGACACTTATCAAATAGCAAAGAAACAACTCCTTCCCAAACCAATATAATCACTCTCAATCATAAAAATTGCTCTCGAAGAGCTTAACAAAAGCTATCTTTTCTCCATATTTGTCTCACAAATCAGAAAATTTAAAATAGCAGTTACTTCAAGTAATTTTCCCTCTCCTATCTATTTATTATTCTTATTATTTGCTTGATAATGAACCGTCAGCATGCGAACAAAAAGAAAGTAATGTAATTGTAACTTCATGTCAAAAAAAAAAAAAAAAAGGAATTGAAATTAAAGCTTACCGCAATCATAACACTTTCATGAAATATTAGTGGTGATATGAAGACCCAAAAGATGTCGTAAATAAATGCGCAGCAAAGAAGTACAGAAGCTACCTGAATTATAATATAATACCACAATCAGGACACCTATAAATGAGACAAGTCCTCATTATATATGAAACAATACCAAGATACCTTGATGTTAGGTAATCGAGC
Source organism: Trichilia minutiflora (assembly GCA_035590515.1). Taxonomy (NCBI): domain Eukaryota; kingdom Viridiplantae; phylum Streptophyta; class Magnoliopsida; order Sapindales; family Meliaceae; genus Trichilia; species Trichilia minutiflora. The sequence goes on along the minus strand of JAVXUL010000010.1, from coordinate 9,425,381 downwards.
CATCTGCAAAACTGTTATCATCAAACAGATACCCTATCCACAAAAGAGTCATTATTCAGGTAGTCAATGGAACAGAAAAAGAAAATATGTGAATAATTTTCCAACCAATTTCTACTTGCCATAAGACAGCCAGTGTAAAACATAATGAAAGCACGAGTATTAATAATTGCAATAGTGATAAGGCTATCAAAGACAGACTGAACAATCCAAACAATAAAACAAGACAGTTTTAGCCTTTTAGGATCTTTTCTCTGATAATTGATCAAAAGAGAAAAAAAATGATAAAAGCATTTTGTCTTTTCCCTTGTAGGTCTCTCAAGATACCTTCTTTCTTGCTTATGAAGGATAAACCCGAGTACACAGATATTATGCAGACAGCCCTACCCCAAAAAGGAACAAAAAGTGAATGGCTGTGGAAAGTGGATGAGCAATTCATTCCATAGGAAAGAAAAGGTTCAGTAATTTTGTGAAACCATTTCGGTTCTTTCATTCAAGGAAAAACCTCCTTGACCACATACCCCATAACATAGGACTATTATCAAACTGCAGAATGATAATGAGTATCAATGCCAACCAAAACCATTCAGGCAACAAATTAACAAATGATTGAAGTTTTAAAATTAATAGCATTATGCACATCATTGGTATTAGTGTATGAGATCAAGTGGTGTCATTTGTATGTTTACAGTGTTAATCTCTCTACCCCTTCTGCTGGAACTGAAGAACATTTCCAAGAGTGGAAGAAACACTTTTACATGTCATTACCAATTTTAGCTTAGACTATGGTCCCAAAGAAATTATTATTACTTTTAGGGTTAAAAAATGTGTAAAACATAACACTAGGATAATGCACTGGATTGCTAAAACTATATGGACTTGCATGAGACAATTGACGGGAAACAACTCATTTTCAACATCCTGGATATTATTTGGAAAGCTAGTAAAGAGAAATCTCAACATACATGGTCAAAGATATTCCTTAAGCCTACTATAGATTATCTTAATATATAGGAGATAATTGAAACTTTCTCTGCAAAAATATTCAATTCTGCAAAAAATTAATAATGACAACCCTCACACATAGTTCAGACTTACAAGAATGTCTTGACCAACCCAGGAATATGATGCCTCCCTACGTACAGCCCAGACAACAGCAAACGCCGTGCAGAACAGTAAAATCACAAGTGAAAGAACAGAAACCTCATCCAAGATAGGCAAATTCACTGTCTTCCTTCCACAGTTTCTACATTTACTGAACAGAAAATAACAAGAAACCTTTTTTATATTTTTCAATGCTTGGAAAGGAATATCACACAACTAATATAAACCAGCTACTTCATACATCAAAAGCAAGATAAACAAATTTGGGCATACCTTAACGCAAGCGTTACAATAATATTATGCATCCCCTGAAAACAAAAAGTATTTGATCAGCATAACAAGTTACTTGGTACAATATACTACCAACAAAACGAAAACAATAAATAAAAAAAAAAACCTAATGTACAGCACCTATGAATAAGCGTATGTTTCATAAAAATGGGCACAAATAAGAAAATCATACACATGCAACAACATATACAAGCCAGATAATACTTACCTCCTAAATGTACATTTTAAAATAAAGGTGCTTACATTTCTAGAATATTACATAACCAACTGAAAATGAAAATCATAATAACGGAGGTTAGCCATCAATTCAGTATCTGCAATAATCACCCATAACGGATAAAAAAAAGGTATAAAGAAAATTAAAGTACAACGGACAAACTTCAGCTGGATCTCCTATGTTGAAAACACACAAGCATGTGCAGAAAAGCACACATTCAAAAGCATGTCAACCGTTTAAAACACGACAATGACAATTATATCTCTGTGCTACTTCCATTTCCATTGTTGATTATATACTATACAGATACATAGTTAGCAAAAAACAATAAAAAATGAGTAAACATATTGTGATGTGGATATTCTCTTTTTAGAATGATTAATAACTTATAAGAATCAATATTAAGTTATGTTTATAGCATAACCATGAAATTCATTATATTCATTCAACGAATTTACATTTTAATAGTATTCAAATATACTTATCCTGCAGTTAGTGATAATCAAACCCTAAAACTTAAGAATATCTCTCATGCGCCCAAATAAGATAGGGCCATTGACTTCAACACTCATCCCATGTTTTTGGAAAAGAGAAATGCTATTAGGCCCACTTGCCAGTTGCAAGAACCGAGAATCCATCAATTTTCATAATTCAATCACACAATAAATTAAATCCCTTAAGCTTAGAAATGATGACTTTGGGGGAGAAATTGAAATTATAAAAAGCAATCACCTTCTCCTGTCCAAAATTTTGAAATCACAAGTTAACCTGTATGTCCAAATCTTCAGTTGCTCAAAAACAAATTACAATCAGAACCTACAGAAAATGCAAGTTAGCAAGCAATTTGACCTATGCTCAAAGACCTTCGTATACTTTCAGTTTGAAGATGAAACAAAAACCTAAGCGGGCGTCATAATTCAAATAACATCATTCTAAAATGATTGTTAGACAGGACATTACAAGAAATCGTGTTAATCTTGAGATGATAATCCACACAGTATGTTTGAGAAGTATATAATGCCAATGAAGACAGTCATCTTATGATATTTAGAACATTTTCTGTAACTTTGCCATTTCTCATCAAAAATTTGAATTAACTATTCAAAAACCAAGAAGACAAGAATGTATGATAACCTTAAACAATCTGAAGGGTTCATGAACCATGACTATGATACACAAAATGGCTACAGAACCAGATCCTATTATACTTCTGCAATAAGCTATTCCACATTCTACAAACAAAATACTGCATATTTTAGACTTTTATACAAACCCATAAATTCACCCAACCAGCCATATTTGTATGCTAAACTAAGGATGAGATCAAGCTTTCAATCTTGCTTGCTCAAACTATCATGCAATCCTTATCTTATTTGGGCAATAGAGAGTAGAAAAAAGATGATTATAACAAAAGAAATATGTTACCTCAATGCCGCCAATGCAGAAGAGAACAATCAGCACCCAGACAAACCAAGATGACATGAAGAAGTAAAGCAGCACCAGAAAAGTGGATGCTGTTATGATAAAAAGTACAGCACCCTTTGCAGTGATATCAAGGACTTCCTTTTCAGAATCATCTTTAACTGCGTTGCCATTCGAAGATTCCTAGCCAAAGAAAGAAGTAAAACTTAACTTAGGAACAGCTTCCTAGTAATCAAAGTGTATTTGCACAATTGAGGAAAGAAATTAAAATTCAAATGGATTCAAAGAAGATGATGAATGGTAACCATACGGGACACCTATGAAAAGTAAAAGCATATCAACTTGACATGTAGGTATGAGACACGTGGTGTTTCAGAATTGTTTCTTTCTTAATAGAGCAAGTTTCATTTTCCCCTATAAATAGGGGTACGACCCTTATTTTAATTCAAATTATAAGGAATAGAATTGAAATTTTTCCTCTCAATGAATCCTCCCTAAGCTTTCCCATTCCTTTTCTCTTTTCTTTCTAACTTTGCCGATTTCTTTTGGTTTTACAAAATAATTGACTTGTTTCAAGTGAAAATAGCCCCCTTCAGTTTCCTCCTGCCAGACCCACAACCTTGATAGAAACTCATGGGATATTAATATCCCTTTGCGTTAACAACTACCATAAATTAGTAATCACAAGAATGAATTGCAAGAGCAATTACATAATGCAAACAATAATAGAGAATAAAGCAAGGGCGGACGATGCAATATTTATCAAAACAGAAAACCAATGGCACAATCAACAATTTCACATGAAGATATAACTACCATAACCAAATAACTATTTGGATGAAAGCAAGATCCCTCTAATACATGCCAAGCCATATCTATGAGACATGCAATCTAACCAAAAAACAGAATTGTTGATATCAAGAAAATACAGAGAGATGTCCAATAAACCTTTGGTGATAATTCATTATAGCGTTCGTCAGTCCGCTCATTCATTAAAAGTGACCAAAGCGAAGCAGCGATTATTGTTCCAACAGCCATTATCCATAAAAATATAACTGAGAAGTCCACAACCGGACGAATTGGCGCATATAATAAAAGTTCCACTGCATTGGCAAATTATATATTCAGCCAAAAAAAATGACATAAAAGCAGATTAGTAACAACTTAAAACTACATTCAGATGAGGCAAAAATGCAACCATAGGTAGAAAACAAGTTCTTTAAGGCATACGTAAGCGAACGATATACACACTGTTTGGTAACCCCAAATTGAACCCAAACCGCATCAGCAATGCTTGTGTCACTAAAAATGATATGTGAACCCGGCAACTCCATACAGAAAGTTATTACTAATGAACATCCAAAATAGAAAATAGAAAAAGAAGCAATTAATGAAAACCAGCAACTAATCTCAATCTTTTTCTTTTTAATTTTCTTTCATCAAGTTAAGTCAAAGATCATTTAAAAGTGTATGGCGAAGTTGACACAAACAAATACTTCAAAAAGTGTATATTTTCACAGGACTTGAGGCTCTATATTTTTATTCAGATAGGGTTTTTGAAAATCATTTTGAAAGTGAAAATAATATTTTAGATTTCATATTTATAAAAAAATTTGAGAGCATGTCAAGTAGCATTTCCTTGATGATATCCAGAACATAAAACAGGAAAAACAAGTCCAGTAAAAATACCTAAAACCAATAAAAGTACTCTATAAATAATTGATAAAATGTTTTAAAATTGTTTACAATGAAATCCTAACCTTTCTAATTACATTTTAAGTTTCATTTCTATAATTTAAGACAGGATAGAATCAATTTAATTTACTTTATTTAATCTCCTCTTTCACTAAAAAATCAAAAAGAAATGGCATAAGATTTCTGTGTATTCTGTAAGTTTAGTGTTTTACTTATTTATTACAACCAAGTACTAGTATAAGAAACTTAATGCCATTATATATTAGAGTCACAGATAGTCATGGACCTTCTCTCTTCTGTGAGGTCAAATCGAACATTCGAACTCTATCCCACAAATAATCTATGTTTTCGTTTAGGAGTTATTGTTGGCTCTTCTACTCAAGGTGTACGTAGTCCACAAAATGTCTTCAGCGAGAGAAATATTTACCACTTGATGCAAGACAAGCTAGGCCACTTTAGGAGTTATCATTATTTTTCCTTGTTTGCATCTGTTAGGTTTATTTTGTCTTGTTTTGGGTCATATGTCGGTATTATTTGGGTCAGATTTAGTTTATCTAGTATGGGTTTCTCATTTGAGGAGCATATTTGTTACTTATTAGGAGTACAATTCTAGTTTCTTGTTTCAATTGGGACTTTGACCACTATAACTAGTGGCCTTATGTTCAGTTTTCGATCTTTGGATGATGAATTAGTGAATTATTAAATAGATTTCCCACTATTTCCTTTTGGCTTTCCTCCTCTTTCTCCTTTCCACTGGTTCTGGTTCTCTACAGCCACCACTCAAATCTATCCATCTCATGCATTTTATATGCATACCAAATATTGTTGAACAACAATGCAAATGAATTTTGACAATGTCGAATCTCACCTCTCCGTTTGTCCACCATAGATTTGTTAAGAGCATCTCCTCCAGACTTTGGAATCAAGACAACAGGTATTGAGATATTTAAAGCAGTATCATTTTCAGAACAAACCATTTTGTAGAGATCTGAAAACGTATCAACAAATCACGGACAGTTAAAAATTCAGTATCAACGCAAATTTTTCAACAGATTCAAAGGTGACAGCTTAAAATTGCATTTAGACATAATAAATAAAATTTAACCTTCTGCGTCATTTATCACAACCAGGGCTGCAGCACCTGCTGATTGTGCTACTTCTGCCTTAGTCATGAAAGGACAATCACCACGTATAGACAAGGCAATAGAGCCGGAAAGCTGCAGAATGGCAAGAGAAAACCACAAGCAACCAGATACTTCAGAAATTTGATTTGAAATACTTTAGGAGGATGACTTTTGGAAAGCGCTTTGTTATTGAGAATCTCTTACTGATAAATACGGTTTTTAATTTCCACCAAAGTCAAATTTAAAAATAATGGTTTCTAATCCAAAGTCCAAAGAGAGAGAGAGAGAGAGAGAGAAAGGAAAAAGAGACTAAAGAAGAGAAACTAAGTTAATGTTTGATGGCAATGTGATAAGTAAATGTAACAAGTAAAACAAACGCCAAAACCTTCAAAGAAGTGGAACAACAGTTTAAGGGATTTGAGAAAGCAGCAGGCAGTTTAAGACTCTTTGAAGCATCAGAAGGCAATGACAACCCAAATCTTGCACTTAACCCCGCAAAGCTTTCACCTTCTACATTGTCAACCCAGTTCTTAACCTTGACCTATCATATTCAGAAAAATCAATCCGATCAGACAGATATTTTACTTAAGAAACAAAAGCAAAGAGCAACTAGGGAAACAATTATTATACACTGTAGAAACTTCAAATGTATAATGAATAGTAGCTGTAATCATAAATCACAAAAGAGGGCACGATTATATTACCTCAAGTAAATAAAATGTTTTCCTATAAATGCCACTTATGGAAATTGCAAAATGCACCAAATTGAAACCACAGGTGCATGTGCATACACACTCTTCTCCATATGGTTTAATTCTTCATTTCCTCACTTTATTTCTGTTACTCCTTCTCTCTCCAAATTTATCTTTTCATTTCCTCATCAATTTTTTTCCCTAACTCTCCATTCAGTGAAGAACTGCATTACCAATTTGCATCAATGGAAAGGGAAAGAACTAAAGATTGCCATTTTTATATGTTCATTATTTTGTCACTGTCAAGGACCATCTTAAGGCAAACACTAAAGGTCATGATTAGGAATTAAGAATGGTATATAAGATCTAGCAAGTGGATAACACAACCATAACCACAACCTCTGAACACATATACGACTTATTATGCTTTAATTAATACAATAAAGGGTTTCAAGCACAAGAAGACCAATCAACCGCTAATTGAGTAAGCACTTGACAAACGTTTAAACTCATACGCATTGGCCCAAAATAGGGCTTAAACTCTCTTATCAACAGGAATATGAGCTCTAGCAATTAAAATCACATAAATGAAACTTTTATTTTTCCTTCCCATAGTCATGTTGAATTTTCAAGAATCAAATTTTTCCATTAAAATAGAAACAAATATGAGAATTTTGTCTCTCAGTTGATCTCTTAAATTCTTTTAACAGTTTAATATTATTTTTAATTATTATTTTGTTAGAATTACGTGTAGTTCTATTTTGCTTCATGTGGTTAATTTAATTAATCAATTATTTGATGAAGTACATTTGCTAGTTTGTGACTATAATTTGTGCAAATATGTATTATTAACTAATTCAATTGGATTACATAAAAATAAATATGTATTATATCTATATCTATATCTGTATCTATATCTATATATTCAAAAAGCTTAAACCTTATACATAATTGCAAACCTTTAGTATAAAAAAATTTTTAGAAAAAATGCTCTTAAGTTATTCTTGTCAGACAGAATGCTAGTATATGCTTTTTTTTCGCTATAATTACAATTTAAACAGTATTAAATTTATTATTATTCAACTCGAAATTCAATGCAAATCGTTCAATATGAGACATTTTAGACACAAGAGACCGTATAGTATGATCAAGTTTTGGAAGTTTTATCGAATTTGTTTGTTCATTTTCCTATTCAATCAGTATCATTAGAACAATAAGACAAGGTCCTTGTAGGTATAAATTAGCAGTATTTCAAATATGCAGTATTCAAACCAGCCCGGACTATCTTTTGCTGCTAACATATTGGTGTTTCGTTTATGCAGAATTCTTCTTGTTCATTTGAAACAACAAGAATTTTGTTTGTTATCCATTGGCCTGGTATTCCAAGAGTCCACTATATCCCAACCTTACATTAAGCAATTAGGTTTAAATTTTATAAATTTTATTATAACAAAAACTGCAACAAAATGTCTCGTACCAATTCCATTATTTAGTGAGTAAACACCAAGTTCAAACAATCATATCGCATTTCAAACCTATTTTTCTGAGAGAAACTTCAATCGAAACAGAAATGCAATGAAGAAAACGAATATTGATTACATTACCAATTGGAGTTTATTATTACATCCAGGAATATTCGGAGACGCATCGTCATCTTCCAGTGACACATCATCGGCGTAAGCAAATGAAAGACCGATCAAAAACAAGTAAATTAGAGTCCGCCGACGGTTCGCCATCGCCATCGCCATCGCCATTTTAAACAACAATGAATTCTCCTTTGAAAAGAGAGAAAAAAATATAAAAATGATTCCTATAGAATTGCTATTGGTTGAACGGTGGATACTGAATACTGAATAAAAAAGCAGATAAATTATTTATTTATTTATTTATATTTTTATTTTTTTTTAAGACACGTTTGCAAGACGTGATGTGCAATGTATTGTTGGCTATCTTTTCTCTTGTACTTAAGACGACGCAATATTTATAATTGTAGTTGATATTTAAATTAACAAAAAGATATTTTAATTTAATTAAATTCAAAGTAATTATTTTTACTCCTGTTAATCGTTATTTCTTATTTTAGCCTTTTCTTATCTAATAATTTAGTTCTTATTAGTATTATTAAATTTAAAATTTTTTTAATCTACATAATAGCTGGATTAATTTTTATAATGGAGTATTAAAAAAATAGAAAAAATAGAAAAAAAATGACTAATAGGTTAGAATTGGTATTTTTTAATTTTATAAAAACAAAAAATCGTTTTAAATAAACTTTAATGATCTAAATATTATTTTTCTATGCTTTGATATTTTTTTTTACTTGGTAAAATATATAATATGTGACACTAATATAACTCTATCATATTAATTTGTATTAGTGAATACATATAAAACTTTGTATACCTAATATCTTTCTATGAAAAAATATACATACACCATCATTCTTAATTATAGGAAATCCAATACTCAATTTAATAATCTATAAAATAAATAATCAGACCAATCCCATTTATAATATAAGTTTTAAAAATAAATAATAAAAATAATGTTTAATGTAATCCTAAATATCAAAAACCAATTTGTTTCTAGCTATGCTTGATAGTTTTTCGTACGTTTGTATGGGTCAAATTCATAATTATTTTTCTTTTAAAAATAAATTCATAGTTATTTGCTTATTCGGTTCATTATTTTTCTTTGTTTGTTTTCCTATAATCAATATTTTTTTTAATTATAATAAGCTTACTTTTTGCTTTTAAAGAAGCTCTGGATTATTTGCATATATATTTTTGTTGTCATTTTATTTTAAACTAATTTATTTGAAAAAAAAAAAAAGTATACTTAAACCCTTAAGGCTTTATTGAAAATATATTTTAATTTTATTAAATTAAAAAATATTCATTTTCATTCTTATTTATTGATTTTTAATCTTTTTTAATACAACTAATTTGATTTTTATTGCTTTCATCATATTGTAAATTTTGATATGTACAATAGTAAGTATCACATATCTTTTTTCTTATATGCGACAAGAATTTGTGATGACGTTAAGTTCTTGAATTTAGTCAGCCAACTCTATATGCAGTGCACGATATCAAATGCAATCACGCACAATTTTTCTACTAACACTCATAATATAATAATCAACACATCTCAACCTTGTAAATGATGGCTTCAGTTATTTTTCCTTTACATTGTTCACTGATGAGTACATAAAAGTGTATATATACTAATATTTAAATTCATTATTTTACACTTCAAAGTATTATTAATTCTCTCCATTCATACATATTTCTAGTTTTTGACATAAAATTTACTTTGTTTGTAATTTTAGTTAATTTTGATTTTTATACAGTGAACGTAAAAAGAGCATAACTTTTCATCCAAGAGAGATTTTGAGGTGAATCTTGATCCATTAGAAAGCTAACTCATTGGGTAAAACTTTTACGTTTGGTCCAACCATCAATTCAGGCTCTAAGTTATACTTTTGATGCCATTAATCAAATTTCGTAGATGTTCCAGTCTAACTCGACCTTATTTTAGTAATTGGCCCATAACTTTTTCTAAAAATATCTTATTGACCTGAGACAAGTGGCATTGGAAAGAGGAGTCAAATATCTACAACTTCTATGTTTACACGAGGGCTTAATCATTCATAATTGAGATTATCCATGACGTTTTTTATGGCAGCCAGAATATTAACTCCATTTGTCAAAGTTTTCAACCTAATTGTCAAATATTACAACTATCTACTTTGACATTTAGCTCTCATGTATGCCTATAAATAAGAGGATTATTTTGTATTCTAAGCATGTAATAGATGTAATTGATGTATTAAAATTAGTTTGCGATGAATTTTTGTTCTCTTATCTCCATGAATTTCTAAAGTTCTAACTAAGGTTAGGAGGTTGATACTAAGGATGTATGGTATGTTCTT
>JAVXUL010000010.1:9397397-9414805 GCA_035590515.1 Trichilia minutiflora | reverse complement strand
TATTTCGATCTCTCTTTTTCGCCTGGAAATGTCTCCTACAATTTGTAAAACAATGTCCAAACTGGTGAAGTTAGTTTCTTTTGTGTTTTCCTCCCTTTTGTTAGAAATTTTTTTCTGTTTCCTCTTCCAATTCAATGAGTTCATCTACGTCATCACTTTCGACACTTTGAGAATAATCAATTGTATTAGTCTCCGTTGAATTCATTCTTTTTTCTGAAAAACATAACATAATATAAGAGATTTAGAAAAATAAAACAAATATTTTACTTTAAAATCAGATAAAAAGTCCTATTTTTTCAACATCCGAAACCCAAAATCATCCTAAACTTATTTTTAGTTTTAGCTTCTTTAATAAAGATATCTAATCCACAAGATTATATTAGAATTTAATTTAATCTTCTAAGATATCTAATCCTATTATGATTTTATAAAAATTACGTAATTTTATTATGATTATGCAACCTAATATATAAAAGAAATCTTTTTGTTTTGTGCAAATAGTAAGTACGCAAATATCTAGTGTATGTAATTAATATATGTAAATTAAGAGTGTATAGAATCGGCTTGTAGATTGTGGATACATGAATTTCAATCTTTTATTAAAATTTATTATTGATCAATATATAAAGTATTGGACGAAAAAGTGATCTAAACATATCCTCATCATACACGAGTTATTTATTATTTATATTTTTATAAAACTTCAATATTTGTAATTACTAAATATAATTTTATTTTTTTGCAAATAAAAAATATATATCATGATTTTATTAAATCATATCAAAAAAATTAACAATGATTGATATATTCTCGTTTATTCAAACTTTACAAACTTCGGTGAATATCCTCTGCTATTATTGCTAAGAGTAACTAATCCTTTGGATTCATATTATATTTATTAATTATTATAGTTTTATGAACTGATTTAATGCAAATGGATTAAAGCTTTGTTTAGAATTGTAATATTTTTAATATATTTTCAAATCGTAAAAAATAAGTACATAGTAAAAATAATTTTTATAAAAATTATCTTATATTTAACATTAAATAATGTTAGACATAATTATTTCTAAGTATTTTTTCATTTTTTAATATCTATCAGTATTAATTTTTTATTTTTACAAATTTAAAAAATGTATGAAACTATTACTTTGATGCATCTATAACATGTTAAGTATTAACATAAATTAAAAATATTTATAATATCTTGACTAATTCCAAATAAAATTATGTAAACAAAAAATAATAATTTTGATTTTGCTAACACAATAATAGATATGAATTTTCTCTATAACAAATTAATTGAGTAAAAGAAAAAATATATGATCTCATTATTGTAACCATTAAAACTATAATATAAAAAAGTTAAAGAGTTTGAATTTTAAAGTTAAAAACATAAATCAATATAGTAAGAATATTTTGGGGAAGAAAATTACGAAATCATTCATAACTCTAGTTAAGAACTTTAACCTTTTTATTACTTTAAAAAGAAATTTTTATAATCAAACTTAAAGTATTATAAGGAATAAATAACTTAATTTAAACTTTTTTTTTTTGAGTGTGTGTGTGTGGTGGGGATTGGGATTTTGTTTAACTTTGTTAGATTCAAGAAAAATTTAAACTTTCGTTCGAATAGAATAAGAGTAATAGCCAGGTTATGGAGTATCTTTCTTCTCCACCTATGGACAGTCTTGAAACCAGTCACAATAATAAGGCCATTTTCTACAATTAACTGAACAATCTTACAGTTTTTGCAACTTTGTAAACAAAAATCCCATCAACAATAATACTTAATAGCGTAATTAATTAAGAAAAGAATGCAGCAAAGAGTTTAATACAACCTGCGAACATTCTAATAAATTAAATTCTAATATAATGATCAAAACTAAGGATATTAAACGCAATTAAGAGAAGATCAACAGTGAGTTGGTGAGCATGAGTAGTGGAGAAAATTTGTACAGAATCAAGAAGTTTTTAAACACAAAATCTGCTACTACTGAACTCAGACAATAACTATCAACAATCTGTAACCAATCAAACATACCGATTAAGAGTAAGAGGCAGACAGGATCAATTGACTTGGCTGAAACCAATCAACCCCGACTGCAAGCTGTGACACAGGGAATCGACTGAACGAGAGACAGAGGTGTGACTGCAAGCTATGACACAGGGAATCGATTGAGAAAAATAGATCGAGAGACGATGGTGAGAGAGATTGACGACGATGTGATAGAGAGAGATCGAGAAGATTATAGATCTAGGGTTGAGACATTCAATTTTATACAGTTGGATTAAACTCTGTCGCTTTGATTTTAACATGTATTAAATCGATTTTTATATTATTACTGATGAACCTAGGTTTTTTATAAATTTAAACGAATTCGTTTTTTACACAAATACGATTCATTTAACTATTTATATTTTAAAGAAATTGATGAATTTGACAAACCAAATACAAATATAATTTATTTAAAAAAAATTAACACGAATACATTTCGTTTATTATTTATATTATTTTTATCAACACGAATACGATTATTATTATCGAATTCGTATCGAATAATCATATCATGACCCAAATTGCCACCTCTAACTCCACCCACATAATAGAATGGCCCATATACAAAACCTATCATAGTTATATAACAGGTTTATATACCTCAAAATCTACATTGCCCTATCAGTTTTTATATTTAGTTCAATTCAAACTTATTCTAATTTCATAGCGTTAAGACAAAGCTACTTGAATCCCCTTAATAACCGTCCAAAAATTGTTTAAACTTTGTGTAGCCTTCATTCAAAAACTATAGGGGAAAAAACAAAATCATCCATTACAATAATAGTCAGGTATCCAGAATTCATAGACCATGAACATCTGAATCATCCAAACGCAATTTCTGCAGTAATGTAAGTTGATAAGGTAGGTAAAATGAAAATGGTTATACATGACAACTTTACAACATTAACAAAGTGGTGACAGATAATTGAACTAAATATGAAAAAAAAAGGAGAGCGAGAGAATATACATGCAAATTATACGAAATCCTAAAGGCAAATTGTCCTCCCCCTCCCCCCTCTTTTGTCATTGTACCCTTCTTTCATCCCATTAAGAGAAACTTTTACCAAGATGACCTCGTTGCATCCTCAGCTTTCTGCTACTCAGAGTGGGTTTCTTTGAGAGATTAAAGCAAATTTAATTCTTCAAGCTTCTCCAGAAGTATTATTCATTTCCGAGGGTGATTCTGTACCATAATCCCAAAGATATTTCAGCTCCCCTCTGACCAAGCCCAATATTACAGTAAGTCCTGATCATGTTCAGCAAGAAGCCAGAAAAAACTAGAGATTAGAACAGATATAATTTCATTTTATATTATAATTAAAGTACAACTTGAATCACACGCTTCATTACCTAGTGTACAAGGAACAAGATACAACAGTGCTGGCTGTCCATGCCCGTCCATTAGATATAACCCTAGGTATGTAAGGATGAGACCTACAATATAAGAACGAATTTAAAAATCACCAACATAAGCAGACAATTCTCCTTTTAGTCCTCATTTTGCGTCTTATTTCAGCCAAGCAAAGTCAGAAATTTAAGGTTGGTTGAAAATAATAAGAAAATTAAGCTTCAGAAGACCCCAAGTGATGCAGACTGAACATTGTGTGATATGGGGTTTAAATATTATTAAATTTGTTAGATATGTCGAAATTTGAAGGATCATGATTATCTTGGAAATTAGGACTTTATCGTGATTTCATTTGAGCCTACAGATGGGCTTCTAAGGCATAATGATTCCCTTTTCTCTTCCTCAATACTAAATTTTCCCCAATTTCACCATGTTTATAATCTCTGTATTTTGCCCTATCAATACAATAAAATGGGAGGGGGTAGTATGAGTCACATATCTAAATAATTCTATAAGAAATACACAGATATTCAACAGTAGCTCTGCTCCTGATTGCAGCAACCTTCATTAAAATCAAAATTATCATTACAATAACAAACAAAAATCGTGGCCACCATTTGATAGACAGAGAGATAACTAGGACCTAGACATACTAACAATGCTAGATGAAAGTCAGAATGCCAGAAGGAATATTTTCTCAAGCACAAAATGCTCTGATACAGAAACAGCCAGAACAAGACTAAAGAGTTCGAGATTTTGTGGTTCCGAATAGTAAATCTTTGGAGGAAGATACATACCTTGGCCACACAGTTCATTAATAAAAGGGTTTATTTCAATGATAACAACCAGCATATTTCTCAAAATGGGTAATAGGAAAACGTAATTAAATTTCAAAAATTATGTACTAGAAAGGAAAAGGACAAAATATGATAGGACTAGTTCGTCTCAGCAATAAAAAGGCCATAATGAAGTGAAAGTGGTAATCAAATTCAATAACAAATATTTGTCCAGCTTTTAACCAAGCAAATTTAGGTAACAGATTGTATTTACTCCAGAAGAGTAAGCTCACCAATGAAAAGATCATCATGAAGTGAAAGTGGTAATCAAATTTGATAATAAAATTTTGGCCAGCTTTTAACCAAGCAAATTTTGGTACCAGATTGTATTTACATCAGAAAGAGTAATTGCTACCATTTGAAACCCAAACCAATTACAAAAAACTTTCTAAATTG
This sequence comes from Trichilia minutiflora, assembly GCA_035590515.1. NCBI lineage: Eukaryota > Viridiplantae > Streptophyta > Magnoliopsida > Sapindales > Meliaceae > Trichilia > Trichilia minutiflora. The sequence continues at coordinate 9,410,166 of JAVXUL010000010.1, read as the reverse complement.
ATGCCAGTGTACTTACCAAATCCGTAGCCAACAATCAACCAAAGAAAATATCCTTTCAATACACCCTTCTTGTGTTCCTGGTCATATCTGAGACAACCAAACACAACAAGAAAATTAGTAGAAAACCCAAAAATAAAAACAAGGTCAAAATCCTTCTGATACCTAATCACAAACTAAAAAAATTAAGCAATAAAATCTGGACAAAGTATGAACAATTCAAATAAAATTCAATTTCTTTTGTCCCTAGCACTCCAGTGTCAATTCTTTCAAGACCTGGAAGCCATTTTCCACACCAATACCTTTGTCTAACTCCCAAAATCAAAGCAAGATACTGATCCAAGAAAAAAGTTTCTAAAGAGTGGTTATGGCCAAACCATAAAGATTCCTAGTCTCCCAAATAACATGACAAAATTCAACATGGCCTATACACTAAAATAAAATGGGATCTCTCCTATAGTTCCCCTTATCTGGCAGAACAAATCATATATGAGACCTACAACAGCTCATAGGATTCTAGGTAATGCTTACTACATGTTAGCAAGAAGAACATATTGAGTACCTGAATGCAAAACAAATTAGCAAACCAGGAAAAAGAATGTCCCCAAATCCAATCATATCATAACCAGCCCAAGGGTCAAGAATTCGAGGGATTCTCAAAAGCATGGGAATGGATTCTCCACCACTATTATCACCACGAGCAACCTATATCAATAGAAGAAAACGAATATTAGAAATTTACTTCCAGTGTATTTACCTGCCTAAAGTCTTTCTCAGGTAAATGATGATTGCCACCAATAAACTCAACATCACATCCATAAGATGGAACCCCATCTAAAAACTAGACAACAATCAACACCAACATGAAACAAATTGAGTTCCTAGGATCATTGAAAGGATGCCAAAAATTTTGCACGGTCAACTATCATCTTATTGGACAACTAGAGTTCTTGATAAAAAGTAAAATCAGGTATGTTATAAAATTTACATGTAATAAGTCAGTCAACCACATCCTATTAAATTCACAGGGTGTTATACTGAAATTTCTAAACCACTTGACACTTATTGAATAGCAAACAAACAACTCCTTACCAAACCCATGTAATCACTTCCCATCATAAAAACTGTTCTCGAAAAAAACAAGTTCTTCTTTTCTCCATATTTGTCTCACAAACCAGAAAACTTAAAATAGCAGTTGCTTCAAAGAAAAGTAATTTTTCCTATCCCTCTCTCTACTTATTATTATTGTTATTTTTTGCCTGCTAATAAACTGTCAGCATGTGTTATTAATGACAACAAGAAAGTATTCTAATTGTAGTTGCATGTTAAATACAAGTTGGAATTGACATTAAAGCTTACCACAATCATAACACTTTCATGGAATATCAGCGGTGATAAGAAGACCCAAAAGATGTCGTAAACAAATGCACAGCAAAGAAGCACAGAAGCTACCTGAATTATAATATAATAACACAATCAGGAGACTTATAAAAGAGATGAGTCCTTGTTACATATGAAACGATACTAAGGTACCTTGATGTTAGGTAATCGAGCCATCTGCAAAACTGTTATCATCAAACAGATACCCTGTCCACAAAAGAGTCATTATTCAGGTAGTCCATGGACAGAAAAAGAAAATATTTGAATAAATTTCCAACCAATTTCTACTTGCCATAATACAGCCAGTGTAAAACACATTGAAAGCACAAGTAGTAGTAATTGAAATAGTGATAAGACTAACACAGACAAGCTGAACAATCCAAACAATAAGACAAGATTGTTTTAGGACCTTTTCTCTGCATATTTGCATAAATTTGTGAGTGACACATCAAACGAGAAAAATAAGATAATAGCATTTTGTCTTTTCACTTGTAGGTCTTTCAAGATACCCTTTTTCTTGCTTATGAAGGCTAAAATCCAAGTACACAGATATTATGCAGACAGCCTGCCCCCAAAAGAAGTGACAGATTAAAAACCTAGAACAGTAAATGTATATGGAAAGTGGATAAGGTTCAGTAATTTTGTGCAACCATTTTCATTCTTTCATTCAACGAAAAACCTCCTTGAAGTACCACCAACCCCATAAAATAAGGACTTTTATCAAACTGCAGAATGATAATGATTATCAATGCCAACCAAAACCATTCTAGGCAACAAATTAACAAACCATTCAAGTTTTAAACTTAATAGCATTAAGCACATCATTTGTATTAGTGTATCAGAGGCGGTGGTGTTATTAATATGTGTACAGTGTTAATCTCTCTACTGCTCTTTTACATGTCATTACTGATTTAGCTTAGATTATGGTCTCAAAGAAATTGTTGTTACGTTTAGGGTTAGAAAATGTGTAAAACATAAACAGTAGGAGAATACACTTTATTGGTATAACTATATGTGGCATAAGACAACTAAATGGAAACAATTCATGTTCAACATCCTGTCCGATTTCGAAGTTACTAGGCATTATTTCAAAAGCTAGTGAAAGGAAGAGATATCTCAACATAGATGGTCAACGATGTTCCTTAAGCCTCCTACAGAGTATCTTATTATATATAAGCGCTACTTTCTCTGCAACAGTAGTCAATTCTGAAATAAAATAATAATAACATCCCTTGCACATAGTTAAGACTTACAAGAATGTCTTGACCAACCCAAGAATATGATGCTTGCCTATGTACAGCCCAGACAACCGCAAATGCCACGCAGAACAATAACACCACAAGTGAAAGAACAGAAACCTCATCCAAGATAGGCAAATTCACTGTCTTCCGTCCACAGTTTCTACATTTACTGAACAACAAATGACAAGAAACCCTTTTTTATTTTTTTCAGTGCTTGGAAAGGAATATCACACAACTAACACAAACCAGCTACTTCATAGATCAAAAGCAAGATAAACAAATTTGGGCATACCTTAACACAAGTGCTACAATAATATTATGCATCCCCTGAAAACAGAAACTATTTGATAAGCATAACAAGTTATTATATCACCAACAGAAAGGAAACTACAACAATGAGGGGAAAAAAGAACTAACGTAACTGAATTATAACTAGGTGTACGTTTCATAAAAATGGGCACAAATAAGAAATCATACACATGCAACAACATATACATGCCAGACAATAGTTACCTCCTAAATGTACATTTTAAAATAAAGATGCTTACATTTTCTAGAGTACTACATAAACCAAATGAAAACGAAAAAAAAAGGTATAAAAAAAACTAGAGTACACTGGCCAACCTTCAGTGGGATCTCCAATGTTAAAAACACACAAGCACGTGCAGACAAGCACATTGAAAACAAGCGCACATTCACAACTATGTCAACCATTTAAAACATGACAATGACAATTATATCTCTGTGCTACTTTCATTTGCATTAATGATTATATAGTAAACAGATATATAATTAGCAAAGAAAAGAAAAAAGAGTAAACATACTGTAATGTTGATATTCTCTTTTCTTAGAATCATCAATAAATTATAAGAATCAATATTATCATGTTTATAGCATAACCATGAAATTCATTATATTCATTCAAGGACACATACATTTTAATAGTATTCAAGCACACTTATCCTGTACTTAGTGAATATCAACCCCTAAAACTTAGGAATACAGCAAACATTTTCTAGACTAGTAATATCAACACCCATCCACGTTGTGTATCAACCCCTAACATGAACCCAAACAAGATAGGACTATTGACTTCAACACCCATCCATCCCATAAAGAGAAATGCTATTAGGCCCATTGGTCAGTTGCAAGAACCAAGAATTCAATTTTAATAATTCAATCACCCAATAAATTAAATCTCTTAAGCTCAGAAATGATGAGGAAGAAATGGAAATTAGAAGAAGGAATCTAAAGTATATCTGAAACCTTCTCCAGTCGGTAATTTTGAAATCATAAGTTAGCCCGTGTGTCCAAACACTTCAGTTGCTCAAAAACAAATTACAATCAGAACCTACACCAGTTTCAAGACAGCAAGCAATTTGACCTACGGATCAAAGACATTCCTATACTTTCAGTTCCAAGATGAAACAAAACCCTGAGCGGGCATCATAATTCAAATAGCATCATTTTACAATGATTGTTAGACAGGACATTACAAGAAACCATGTTAAACTTGAAATGGTAATCCACACGGCATGTTTGACAAGTACATAATGCCAACGAAGATAGTCATCTTTTCTTATAATATTTAGATCGTTTTCATTAAGTTTTCCATTTTCGACTAAAGATTGAATTAACTATTCAAGAAGCAAGTAAACAAGAATGTAAGATAACCTTCAAAAATCTGAAGGGGTCAAGAATTGTGACTATGATACACAACGTGGCTGCAGAACCAGAGACTCTTATACTTCTCCTGGAATAAGCTATTCCACGTTCTACAAACAAAATACTGCATATTTTACACTCTTATACCAACCCAGAAATTTTACCCAACCAGCCACATTGTATGCTAAACTAAGGATGACATCAAGCATTCAATCTTGCTCATTCAAACTATCATGCAATCCTTATCTTATTTTGGCAATATAGAGTAGTAAAAAGGTAACAATGACAAAAGAAATATGCTACCTCAATGCCACCAATGCAGAATAGAACAATCAGCACCCAGACAAACCACGATGACATGAAGAAGTAAAGCAGCACCAGAAAAGTGGATGCTGTTATGACAAAGACCACAGCACCCTTTGCAGTGATATCAAGCACTTCCTTCTCAGAATCATCTTTGACTACTTCGCCATTCAAAGATTCCTAGCCAATGAAAGAAGTAAACCTTAACTTAGAAACAGCTTCCAATGATCAAAGTGCATTTGCAAAATTGAGGAAAGATAATAAATTCAAACGGATTCAAAGAAGATGAATAAATGAATTGTGATTAATCGTAAGGGACACCTATGAAAAGTAAAACATATCAAATTGACATCTAGGTAACAGACAGGTAGCCTTTTCAGAGTTGGTTTTTCTTAATAGAGTAGGTTTCCTTTTCCCCTATAAATTGGGCCCTGACTTTTATTTTCATTCAAATTATTAAGGAACCGAATTGAATTTTTTCCTCTCTACGAATTCTCTTTGAGCTACCCCATTCCTTTTCTCTTTTCTTTCCAACCTTTCCCCATTTCTTTTCTAAATTTCTATCCTTTCTTTTAGACTTTGGTTTTACACCAATAATTTTTTTTTTTTATTTGAAGTGAAAATATTATAATAGTCCCCTTCAGTTTCCTCCTGCCAGACCCACAAAGTTGATGGAAGCTCATGTGATATGAATATCCCTTTGCCATCAATTAGTAATCACAAGAATGAATTGCAAGAGCAATTACAAAAGGCAATGATGGAAGGTGCAATATTCATCAGATCAGAAAACTAATGGCACAATCAACAATTTCACATGAAGATATAATTGCCATGATGAAATAAGTATTTTCATAAAAGCAAGATCCCTTTAATACATGTAAAGACATATCTCTGCGACAGGCAATCCAATCAAAAAACAGAATTGTCGATTTCAAGAAAATACAGAGAGATGTGCAATAATAAACCTTTGGTGATAATTCATTATAGCGTTCATCAGTCCGCTCGTTCGTTAAAAGTGACCAAAGCGAAGCAGCGATTATTGTTCCAACAGCCATTATCCATAAAAATATAACTGAGAAGTCCACAACTGGACGATTTGGTGCATATAACAAAAGTTCCACTGCATTGGCAAATTACAAACTCAGCCAGAAAAGAACATAAAGGAAAATAAGTAACAACCTAAAACTTCATTCAGATAAGGCATAAATGCAACCATAGTTAGAAAACAAGTCCTTTGAAGTAAATGTATCTGAATGATATACACACTGTTTGATAACCCCAAATTGAACCCTAACTGCATCATCAATGTTTGTGTAATTAAAAATGACATGTATGCAAGACAATTCCATACAGGAAGCTTATTAATAATACAGATCCAAAAAATAAAAATAAAAACAAAAAACGCAACTTATGTTGATTTCAATCATTTGCCCTTTAGTTTTCTTTCATCGAGTTAAATCAAAGATCATTTAAAAGCGTGTGGTGAAGTTGATGCAAACAAATACTTCCAAAAGTGTATATTCCCCCAGGACTTGGGGCCTGTATATGGTTTTATTCAGATAGGGTTTTTCAGAATCACTTTTGAAACGAAAATGTATTTTAGATCTCATATTTTTAAAATTTGAGAGCATATCTAGTGTCATTTTCTGAATAATACCCAGAAAATAAAAACAGCAAAAATAAATCTGGTAAGAACTTTGGAAACCAATAAAATGTTTTAAAAATTGGTTACAATAAAATAGTGTCATTTTCTGAATAATATCCAGAAAATAAAAACAGCAAAAATAAATCCAGTAAAAACTTTTGAAACCAATAAAATGTTTTAAAAATTGGTTACAATAAAATATTAACCTTTCTAATTAAGTTTTAAATTTCATTGCTATAATTTAAGACAGAATAGAATCAATTAATTTAATTTAATTAATCTCCTCTTTCACTAAAAAATTAAAAAAAAAAATAGCATAAGATTTCTGCGTATTTTGCAAGTTTAGTTTTTTACTTTTTTATTACAATCAAGTATTAGGATAAGAAATTTAATGTCATTATATATTAGTCACAGGTAATCATGAACCTCTCTTATGCAAAGTCAAATCGAGCTGTATCCCACAATCAATCTATGTTTTCATTTAGGAGTTATTGTTGGCTCTTCCACTCGAGTGTATGTAATCCCCAAAAAGTCTTCATAGAGAGAAATTTTTCGCCACTTGATGCAAAGATGAGTTAGACCAATGTAGGAGTCATCATTATTTTTCCTTATTTACATTCCATTAGGTTTATTTTATCTTGTTTTCAGCCATGTATTATTAACTATTTGGGTCAGACTTAGTTTATCTAGATTTTTGTTCGAGAAGTATTTTTGTTACTTATTAGGAGTAGAATTCTAGTTTCTTGTTTCAATTGGGACTTTGACCACTATAAATAGTGGCTTTTTGTTTAGTTTTCCTTCTTTCGATGATGAATTAGCAAATTATTAAATAAATTTCTCACTATTTCCTTTTAGCTTTCCTCCTCTTTCTTCTTTCTACTGGTTCTGGTTCTCTACAGCCACCACTCAAATTTATCCATCTTATATATTTTATATACATACAAAATATTGCTGAACAATAATGCAAATGAAGTTTGACAATGTCGAAACTCACCTCTCCATTTGTCCACCATAGATTTGTTAAGAGTATCTCCTCTTGACTTTGGAATCAAGACAACAGGTATTGTGATATTTAAAGCAGTATCATTTTCAGAACAAACCATTTTGTAGAGATCTGAAAAGTTACCAACAAATCACAGACAGGTAAAAAATTCAGTATCGACATAAACTTTTCATCAGACTCAAGGGTAACGCCCTAAAATTGCATTAGACAAAATAAATAAAATTTTTAACCTTCTTCGTCATTTATCACAACCAGGGCTGCAGCACCTGCTGATTGTGCTACTTCTGCCTTAGTTGTGAAAGCACAATCACCACGTGTAGCCAAGGCAATAGAGCCAGAAAGCTGTAGAATGGCAATAGAAAACCAAATGCACCCACATGCTTCAGAAATTTGATTTGAAATACTTTAGTAGGATGACATTTGGGAAGTACTTTCTTATTGAGCATCCCTTAAGAAAAGATATGGTTTTTAATCTCCACTAAAGTCAAATTTCAAAACAATGGATTGAGATTCAAATTTCAGAGATATGAAGAGAGAGAGAGAGAGAGAGAGTGAGGAAAAAGAGACTAAAGAAGAGAAATTGTGTCAATGTTTGCCGGCAATGATAAGTAAATGTGACAAGTTCAATCAAGTAAAACAAATGCCAAAACCTTCGAAGAATTTGAACAGCAATTTAAGGGATTTGATAAAACAGCAGGCAGTTTAAGACCCTTTGAAGCATCAGAAGGCAATGACAACCCAAATCCTGCACTTAAACCTGTAAAGCTTTCAACTTCTACATTGTCAACCCAGTTCTTAACCTTGACCTGTCATATTAGGAAAAATCAGTCCAACCTGACAGATAGTTCAAACGAAAGCAAAGAACTAGGGAAACAATTATACAATGTAAAAGAGCTCAAATGTAAAATGAATGGTAGTTATACACATAAACGACAAAAGAGGACATGAAATCTTTTCTCACAAATGCCACTCATGGAAAATTGCAAAATGCACCAAACTGAAATCAAAGGTGCATGCACACACACATATTCTTCTCCTTATGGTTTAATTCTTTATTTTCCTCACTTTATTTCTGTTTCCCCCGTCCCCCCCCCAAATTCACCTTTTTATTTCCTCATGAATTTTTTCCCCTAACTCTCTGTCTGGTGAAACCCAAATTTAATTTGAGCTGATTTTATAAGAACTGCCTTGCCAATTTGAATCAAAATAAAGAGGAAGAATTAAAGGTTTTTGTTTTGATATGTTCTTTATTTTGTCAATGTCAACGAACATCTTAAGGCAAACACTTAACACCATGGTTAGGGTTTAAGAACAGTATATAAGATTTACCATGTGGATTACACAACCATAACCACAAACCTGTGAACACATATACAACTCATTATGGTCTAATTAATGCAATAAAGGTTTTCAAGCACAAGACCACCAATCAATCACTAATTTAGCAACCACTTGACCAAAACATTTAAAATCATATGCATTGGCCCAACAATAGGATTTAAACTCTCTTCTCAACTAGGATATGAGTTCAAGCAATTGAAGTCATGCAAATGCAACTTTAATTTTCCTTATGCTCTAATTAGTTTACGGAGTCATGTTGAATTTTCAAGAAATAAAATTTTCCGTTCAAATAGAAAAACAAATAGCAGAATTTGAGCTCTGGGTCTCTTAAATTCTTTGAACAGTTTAATATTATTTTTATTTATTATTTTGATATAATTATGTGTAGATTTATTTTGTTTCATGTGGTTAATTTAATCAATCAATTATTTAATGAAATATATTTGCTAGTTCGCAACTGCAATTTTTGCAAATATGTATTATTGATTAAAACAATTGAATTACAGTGAACATAAATATGAAAAAAGATTTTGTTCGGTGTGAGAGATGAAAACTCAATCTAATAGGCTTTTAGAAAGATATATATATATATATATATATATATATATATATAAGCTTAAACCATATACATATTGCAAACCTAAAGTATAAAAAACAAGGTTTCAGAGAAAATACACTAAGTTATAACTGTCAGACAGAATGCTGCTATATGTAATCTTTTTCCTATTCACAATTTAAACAGTACAAAATTTCATATAGTTGAACTCCAAATTCAATGCAAATCGTTCAACATGAGAAGTAGACATAAGACACCGTATAGCATGATCAAGTTTCGGAAGTTTTTTCAATTTCGCTTGCTCATTTTCCTATTCTAGTGAGTAGCATTATAACAATAAGTTAGGGTCCTTGTTGGCGTAAATTAGTAGTATTTCAAATATGCAGTATTCAAACCAAACCGGGCTTTAAATCTTTTACTGCTAACTTATTCGTGTTTTGTTCATGCAAAATCCTCTTATTCATTTGAAATAACAAGGATTTTGTTTGTTATTCATTGTGCTGGTATTCCAAGAGTCCACTATATCCCAAACTTTATATTAATCAATTAGGTTTAAATTTTATAAAAATTATATCAAATCTTGCAACAAATCTCTCACGCCAATTCCATTATTTAGTGACTAAACACCAAATTCAAACAATCAGATCGCATTTCAAACCTATTTTACCTAGAAAAATTCAATCGAAAAGGAGAATGCATTGAAGAAAACGAAGATTAACTACATTACCAATTGGAGTTTGTTATTACAACCAGGAATACTTGGAGACGAATCGTCGTCTTCCAGTGACACATCATCGGCGAAAGCAACTGACAGACCGATCAGAAACAAGCAAATTAGAGTCCGCCAACGGTTCGCCATCGCCATGTCAAACAGCACTGAATTCTCTCCCCTGATAAGAGAGAAAAAAATAATATATAAAAATGATTTCCGTCGTTGAAGAATGAATACTAACCGAGTAATGCTAATAAAGCAGATAAATTATTTATATCTTTTTTTATTTTTTTTTAAGACACGTTTGCAAGAAGAGCGTAAGGCTTTGTTGCTGTCTGACGCAACATTTAATCCTAGCGCTAACAAATTAAGTTAATACCAAAATTTAAAAAAAAAAATTGATCAAATCGTGAATTGGATGGATTGCATCGAAGAATTTGAAACAAACTTGGATCAAATCGTGAATTTACATTATCAATTATGCAAAATTCGATATCAGATATATATATATAGATTAGGGCTGTCAAACGGGTCGGTGGTCCGCGGACCGGCCTGTTTGACCCACGGATTTCAGCGGGTCGGGTTATAAAAAAATGGGCCCGTTTAACTAGCGGGTTTTTTTGGTTTGGTCCGCGAAGCCCGCGGGTTAAACGGGCCGATCATCTAGCCCGCGGACCACCCAAAAAATAAAAAAAAATAAATTTAAAATATAATAAATTTATTTTTATATTATATTTAATAATAATTAATATTTTTCTAAATATATTTTAATTTTAAATTGGTCCGCGGGCCGGCTCGTTTAGGCCCGTTGGCCCGCGGACCGGGTTAGGATTAGAATTTTATTGGCCGCAAATAAACGGACCAACCCGACTCGGTCCGCTTGACACCTCTAAATTATAGATAGATAGATATATTTTATAATATAAAAAACTAAAAATATAAATACTTTCTGATGTTACAATTATTGTGATAAAATTATTATATTGCTATATAATTTATTTTTTTAAATAATGGACATTTAGACCAATAACAGAGAGGATATTTTAATTTTACTAAATTAAAATAATTATTTTACTTTTATTGTTATATATATTTTTTATTTTAAATATTTTTTAGTGTAATAATTTAGTTGTTAAACTAAAATATAAAAAACCAATGGCAGATGAGATGAAAATATATATTTTTTTTAATTCAGTAGAATTAAAATATTTTTTAAAATAAATATAAAGAGGTCTAAATATTTTTCACCCATACTTTGATCATTTTTAATTTTTACTCGGTGAAATATGGAATATGTGAGCTAAATACAACTCTTTCATATTAATTTATGTAATAATTTTTGTATAAAAGTTTGTATACCTAATATTATTTTATAAAAATATATATACACACACTCTTTCCTAATTATAAAAAATCTAATACTTAATTTAATAGTATTAAAATAAATAATCATGCCAATGCTATTTATAATATGAATTTTAAAAGTAGATGATAAGAATAATACTAACTCTAGCCCTAAATATCAAGAAACAATTTGTTTCTAGTTATGCCTAATAGTTTTTGATGTTTTGTATGTGTCAAATTCATAATTATTATTTTTTTATTAGGCTCATTATTTTTGTTTATTTATTTTCTTAATCAATATTTTTTTAATTATAATAAGCTTATTTTTGTTTAGGTTTAAATAAAATTTAGTGTTGATTCACGTGAAAACTTACAAGTTTTAATGGGTTTTTTTTTGTGTGTAAGCTTGTAGTGATTAATCTTACAAATTTTTTTTTTTATTTTTTGACCAGCTTTAAAAAATTCAATTACAATATTACAATATTTATTTTTGTTTTTATTTTAATTTGAACTAATTTATTTATACAAAAAAAAATATTTAGATTCTCAAGGTTTCGTTAAAATTACAGTTTAATCCCACTAAATAAAAAAAATATTTTTCACTTCTATTTGACATTTTTCAATGCAACTAATTTGATGCTTATTGCTAGTATAAATTTTAAATTTTGATCAATGGGATGGTAAAGTTAAATTTTATAATAAAATATTAGAAAATATTTAAAATAAGAAAAATTCATTAAACAAATCTGAAAAATAGGTATTTTCAAATTTAGTGGGACAAAATTATTATTTGGAGCCAAATGTTATTGTCTAAATGTTATTCATCAGTGTTTAAATGTTAGTTAAAGACTCTAAGTGCACCCATCCCACATGAGACCAATAACTGCAAACGTGCCTCGTCATCGAAATTCGAACCGTGTTGTACGTGTATATATGAAAGGATTTGCAATTATAAGTTGTGCTCCCAACTCAATTTGTCAACGCCTATAATTATTTTGATAAAATTTCTCTGTGTTCGTTCGTATCTCTTTATTTTGTTGTCTCTCTTGAAAAAACAAGTATAGTATATGGACCAAATTGACTTTTAAGTCTATTTATCAAAATAACTATTGGTTTTTAATGATTTAAAATATATATAATTAAAATTTCTCTTTTTAAAAAATAAAGTTTAAAATCATACTTTTCAACGAAGAAAACAAGGCACTGAATAAAAGGTTTAAAGTGCATATCTTCCTAACCATTTGATTTGATGAAGAACAAGTTCACAAGTGTGAGCTCTCAATACTTGAAACCCTCCCAAAGAGCACTCCCATGATTGCCAACGTTAAGGAGGAAGAAGAGACCCAAAATTAGCTTATTTTTCTATTATTTTTCATTTTGTTAAATTGAATATTTATCTTATAAATATTATATAATAATGGGACCATTATGTGATACAACCAATACCATCTTACATGGGTGAGCTCAAGTCAAACTTGAATATAATATCTTTGACCAAGATTAAATAATTAAAAAATTAAATAATTAATTAAATATATATATTAATATACCAAGTGTCAAAATATTAGCCATGTAAATTCTA
>JAVXUL010000010.1:9372764-9397297 GCA_035590515.1 Trichilia minutiflora | reverse complement strand
CAAGTCGGTCGAACGAATTCCCTATTCGTTCGAACGAAAAATGTCCAGAAAGTTCCCAACGATTCGGTCGAACGAATTCTTCATTCGATCGATCGAACTTGCCAAAAATTCGAATGCTCACTTTAATAGGCCCCACATGAGCCTAGAATCATACCCATAACCCCATGAAACATGAAATGGATGCAGATGTATGGATGAAAGATGTAAGAAATAATAATTATACCCTCGAGGTGAGGTACGGGTCATTACAATATCGATATTTGTCTACATTCTCTAGTGATTTTCTTTGTGACTTGCTTCAAGTATCGATATTTTGGCTTTGACATATTGATATTTAACTTTTCTTGACACTGTTTGAGTCATGCACTTATCCTTTCTCAACTCTTGACTAATTTATGCAATATTGTTCAACAAAATTCATCATATTTATTTTCGAATCATCATTCATGCATCAATACAACAGTTAACCAATTTTTAACATTTTATTTTTGCAAAGAAAGATTAATCAAGTTAAAGAAAAGTTTAAAGATTACTTTTGCTTATCATAAAAAACATATTAAAATATCACTTACTTGGAATTATTATTTACTGATCACTTATCATTAAGGATTAAATTTTTTGTAAAGCCAGTCATCCCCCCCTCTTCTTTTGGTCTTGTTACTGCCATATTTTTGGGCCAATATAGATAAGTATAGTGTATATAGTGTACAAGCATTCATTAGATTGAGAGTTTCGTTGAATCTATCTAAGTTGAGTTCCTAGACGAATATCAATAAATTTCTAAAATCTTTATTCAGCATATGGATTCTATTTTAAAATTTATTGTTACTAGCCATTTTTGCCTAAATTTCTATCTAGTATAGTTTCTTCATAACTTTTAAGATCATCACCATGATCTACATTCCTCACTTCATAAGATTTAAAATCTTACTCATGGAAAAGTCCATATCGCTTTGGAGATTTTGATATTCTAGAAGATTTTTGGATTAGAATAAGAGTATTTGACAATGAGGTTTCTGGATTGGATGTTCTGGCTTCAGCATTGTCAATTTGAGGCTCTAAGGACTCTTTCCTCGGCTCAATATATTTTCCCGTACCACTTTCTTCTAAGAACTCATTATCTAAAAATAGGGCATTTCAATTGATCAAAATCCTTTGACTAGATGTAAAGTAAAAATAATATCCTAAACTATCTTTCGGATATCTCATAAATCAATTATGTTGAAACTTTATTAAGGATATACACAATAGTAAGCTAGGCATATTCCTATAAGAATGTCGATAAGCCTGTAAAACTTACTATTAATCGTACCATATCTTACAAGGTATGGTTTCTCTTTTCAAATATATTATTAAGCTGAGTTGTATAAAAAAGAAGTTAATTGGAATATAATTTTATTATTCTTATAGAATCCTTGAAACTTTGTATTTACGTATTCGTATCCACAATTTGATTACAGAGTTTTAATACTCTTTTCATCCTATTTCTATACTTTATTTTTAAATTCTTTGAATTTTTTAAAGGATTCATATTTGTATTTCATCAAATATCTATACTTATATCGAGACATTATTAATAAAGGTAATGAAGTATTCAAATCTTCTTCAATTTTGGAACTAAATGATTTATATAGATAGATAGATAGATAGGTAGATAGATAATAGTTTCTTAATACTCTTACTTTTATTTTTAAAGAGAGATTTACTTATTTTTATCTTAAGATATGATTTATAAGTTGAATAGAGTTCTAAATCAATAAACTCAAAATTTTGCTTTCTCTAAGCCAAATCAATCTTCTTTTTTCGATATGACCTAATTAATAATACCATAAAAATTTGAGATTTGTGTTATTGTAAACTCTTTTATTTGTAATGAAATTAACTGAATCACAATTATTTAATTTTAGGACATATAAACTATTTATATTTGTTGCTCTATCAATTAATATATTTTTAAAATAGAAGAAATATTTATTTCTATTAAATTGCATAATATAATTGTTTTTCCATAATACAAAAATAAAAATAATATTTTTAATGGTTTTAACAAAGTACAAAATTAAATTTAAACTCAAAATGTGTTACGCAGATAATTTCAATATGTTTATATATGTAGTTGCTGCATTAGAGAACCTGAAAGGTTTCACCATCTACTCATATATCCCTCTTTGATCTCAAATATTTTTTTAAATCTCATGGGGTCAAATGTCATCATTGTTTTTCAGTCGTGCGTTTTTGATTGTAGCCACTTGGAAAATACCTCCGTCTTCCCTAACTAATGAAGCATATCTTGTAATCGTGAGAGCAAACATTTACATTAATTAGATTATTTGTTTTTTATAACTTATGTTTGATTATAGGAGTCAATTTCGGATTTTCGTAACTTATAAAATAATATAATGTTGTTATGTTGATGAAATAATCAGCTGAAGATCTAATCAATTACTAAGAAAAGTAGCTAAATATTTGGTGGATTGTACTTTTAAATATATAGTAAGTTGATGGTGTTATGAGTCTTCTCTGGTTCATTAGGGTTTTCTCTTTAGGGATACCAAGGGGAAGAAGATTGTGGCTATTTTAGCTCGGCCTGATACTGGAAGCAGGGTGTCCAGTTTTTAAAGTCTGATTAGGGGATATAGGAGTGAGTGAATGGTGTTTATTTGAAGAAGGTGTAAGTTTAGATAGTCGAGAATAAGTATAGAGAAAGAAAAGTTAACAAAGCTGTGTAGAAGAATATCATTAAAAGGCAATGATGAGGAGATAGAAACTATACTAGGGGAATTACAATTGAAAGTGGAGGAAATGGCTGTAAGTTGCTTATTAGGGGAAGCTTTAGCAACTAAATTAGTAGGTATAGAGGCTTCTAAATATGCAATTTATCAAATTTAGAAGACCGTTGGGAAAGGTCATAGTAGAGATTCTGGGCAATAATTTTTTCATATTTCAATTTATTCCCCAGCATTTTGATGGATCTCTTATTGTTTTAAAGGAACCAACAGGAATTAGAGCAGTGATGAAATAAGAATTTGCTCTAGCATCATTTTGGATAGAGCATTCCAGTGATGTGTAAGAACAAAGAAATGACGGTGTATAGCTGGCTGGGGGGAAAATAGGACTAGTTGAGAAGGTGGATTCGGGATGGAAGGATAATATTTTGTAAATTTATTATTATTATTATTATTAGAATTATGGTGGATGTTACTCGGCCGTTAAAGAAGAATATTAAAGTGCAACTACTAAACAATACTTATTGCATGAATGATTCTTCCAATGTTATATAGGAGATTACCAAAATTTTGTTTTAAATGTCGAAGAATAGGGCATATTTTCAGGGAGTTAAGCATATTTTAAATGTCAAAATGATCGTGAGGGGAGAAACGACAAAGGGTTGCCTTTTTAGACAAAGTAATCAAAATCATGATTTTAATTAAAATCGTTTTTTATTTAAAAAATTAAAACGTAAAATTGAAATGTAAAAATAATATTTTTAATAATATATAAATAATAAAATATTTAAAATATTTTTATAAATTAATAAAATCGATCAAAATCGATTAAAATTGATCAAAATCGATCAAATATTTTTACTGTTTTATTGTTTTCGATTTAAATTAAAATCGAAATCGTTTTTTTATTAAAATTATGATTTTGATCAATTTTATTATTTAAAATCATGATTTTAATAATAATATTTGTTTTCAGAATGTGTACGAGAACCGTACATAATAATATGGATAAAAAGGTGACAGTATGAAGGTAAAGATAATTTGAAAAACTCAACCATCAACACAAAATGGCTTGAATTTTGACGTGTTGCTGGAATGTTGGCTGTAAAATCATCTTGTCCATTTGTTTCTTATGCAAAAATGGAATTTATGTTTGTTTAAATATTTTTAAACTTGTTGAGTGTATAAAAACAAAGGTGCCTTTGTAATAAATGACAACAATAACAAACAGTTATAAACAACAGGGATAAAGATGTTAATATTGGCTAACTTATGCTCTTAAATCTCATGAATTAAAATTTTATAATTTTTTTTTATAATTCAGGCAGTCCAGTTACGTCATACTAATTTTAAAAATAAATTTAGTTGAACATATTATTATTTAGAGCTTACCCTTAAATTATGAAGATGAAGACGAATCGAATTTATAATCGTATTTTTTATTCACATAAAATAGACTTAGCTCAATATACACTTAATCTTTTGTTATAGTAATTATGAGACAATAAAATTTCAAAAATTATATTAAATTTATTAATAAATTATTTTTAAAAATAGCTATTCTTTCTTACACTAGATTAAAAAAATAAGTAATATAAAATTTGTTAATTGAACACAAATTTAGTTAAAATTTATAAAATAAGCCATTAATAGTTTTTAATAATAATTTCAAAGAAGTTTAAGCCATTTATGTCTAAATAAATTAAATAAAATAAAATTTTCTAACTTTTATGTGAATATAATGGTTATGTATTTAGTTAATTAATTTTCTACTACATAAAATCGAATTTATTAATTTTTTATTAAAAATTTTAATGTTTATAATATTTTAAAGTAGCATACCTTTAAATTTAGACATATAAATTTCAAACAAAAAAACTACTGTGAAGATTTATAGTTAATTGGGTTAAAAAAGGTTATAATAAAATAATTTTATTTTAAAAATAACAAAATTCTCAATTTTACAATTTTATTTATATTTACGACTCGTTGACTAATAAGATCTTTAAAATTAAAAGTGTAATAGCGGATATTGAAGATGGTCCCTTTGCTAGCAATATTTAGTCCCTAAGGTTTATTAAAATAATATTTAAGAATATAATTTAATACATTTTTACAAATCAGTCCTCATGACTACTGATTTATTTTTAAAAGTTAACTTTAATTAGGGATTAATTTATCATTTTAACGAATTTTAGGAAGTAATCTAAAATGCTGTTCTATGTACTTATTTATCATTTTGAGGAACTTCAAGCACTCAATGTTGTCCCATTTTGCCGTGTAAACTAAATCAGAAGCTAGAAAACCTAGTCAACAAGCAACGGAAAGGGCAGTAAATGTCACTTATTCTTCTCCTTCGTTGGTTCCTGAAATTGTGAATCTGTTGGATCGAAAGAAACGGACGGCATGGTCATGGCTCTCACCATGAAAATCGTATTCGGACTTCTTACATTTGTCACTGTTGGAATGATCATTGGTATCGATTTTTTATTTGATTTTTTTTGTCAATTTTTTTTTTTTGGATATAGATGTATAAAATGTTGGAAAAATTCTTTAAATTTAGTCATATTTTATTGAAAATTTGCAGGTGCTTTGTTTCAATTAGCATTCATAAGAAAGCTTGAAGATTCATATGGTAATTGCACTGAAATCTATAGTATTATAGAATTATTGGAGAATATTGTATTGAAATTGACTGTAATGCATTACTAGTTTAGGATTTATTGATATTTCAGTAGTCAAATTTTTAGAACTCATCTCTAGCTTCAGCGTTTTTTGAATCATGTTTAAATGACTTTTTCCCTTTATGTTATTTGTTTATCGTGGAATATATTTTTTTTATTAAGATTTTATCAAAATTTATCTGGGATTTTTAGCAGATGTGGATGTGCTGAGGTATTGATCTATTCTTTTTATTTGTTCTGTTGTTGACTAAGTCAGTTGCCCTCCTTTTATGCGAGGAAACCTGATACTAATGAGCTGAGGATATATTATTTATGAGCTTCTCAGTGGATTCAGGACTTTGCTTAATTCATCTTAGGGTATTTTCGGGATTGATGTAGGATAAAATAACTAGATGTGGAAAAATTGAGTGGCCTCTACTAAAATTTGGGGTTTCATAAAAACTCTTTTCAGTTTTGGTTTCGCAGTTAAATTGAATCCATTGCCAAATATACCCTCATATGGGAATATCTTTTTAAGGGTATGATTGAGATTACTTTAATTCTACTTTGTCTTGAAAGTATAGCAGTTAAAGTGTTTAGTAAAACTAATTTTTGGCACTCACTTTCTCACTTGTACTTGGCATCTAGTGATTCCATCCCACAACAGCTCGATCGAATCGTACCCAGAAACTTTGATTTCAAACAAGGAAGGAGACACTTTTTCTTTGTACTGTTTTTACTTTAAAAGTCATGTTGTGTCTTCCATCTGTAAATTCAGCAATATCATGTTTACTGGTGACTTAACACTATGTATTTGGCATGTGAAGGAATAAAGTAATCAACATAGTGTTATTCTCTACTAGGGTTGTGCTATGTTAATTTGTATTGCTAGCATTGCTAACTAGTAATATATTGTTGTTATGCTTGAAAATTATTTTTATTTCTTATTTTTTCCATTTGGATGAATTGATTAAGAAACACATCCTTTATAGGAACCGAGTTTCCATCTTTTAGAAGAGTGCATAAACGTCAGAATGATGGCTATCTTCAGCTGTCCAGAGGTTGGTACAGTTCTTCATGTTTTTGTTCAGAATATAAGTACACTGTACAATGCTTTGCGTAAATGACCTTGCACCATGGCATTCAGATTCTACCAATTGCAATACACATTGTTGTTATTAGGCAGCTTATAAGAAATATATGGCGGGTATTTTATATAAAGGAGCCATGTAGAATGTTGAAACTAGGCATCTTGTCACTGCCTTCTGTTGGAAAGATTTTTGGCCTTTGACGTAAGGGGAAAATTTGTGGTTTTCTGGGAATATGCAGTTTTGGAAATCTCTTGGGTCTTGTGGATTCAGAGAAACTTGAGAATCTTTGAGCACAAAACTACTGAAGAACCTTTGTATTTTTGGGTCAAAGTGAAGTTCTGGGTTTAAAATGCAGATTTTGAAGATCTCCTTCATCTTTATTTTGCTTAGTGGTTCAGGCCTACATTCCAATGCCTATGTAGAATTTGTATTGTTTTGGGGGATTTTTGCTCAGTTGAGATTCTTCTTTGTATAGATTGTGGTTTCTTTTATGCTCTTTGGACTTCTGGTCCTTGTTTTTGCAGTCCTTTGTTATGAATTACAAATGATTATTTATTATGAGCTCTTTCAAGTTTACAATGTGCAGTTATTTCTCTGAAGTTGTTTGATATAAAGTTCTTTATGGCTATATTGGCATTTATACAATTCAATATATTCGAATTTTAATCTTATCTATCCCTTTTTTATCCAGGTGTTCCTTTTTGGGATAATGACAAGGAAGCTGAGCTTTTACGTCTTGGATATGTATGTTTGCGAATTTTTTTTAATCATACTATTGTTTTCCATCAAGAGTTATACCTCAACTTTTAAGGTTGTAGATTGTAATCCAGGGAAAGTAAAAAAAGAGAGATTGAAAGGATCAAAGTTGTAAAAAATGTACAGTAGCCATTTTGATCTAAATTTTTGGATATATTAGATTTCAATTGTACTTAATTTTTTTTAACACCAATTTAATACTAGTTCATTAATGGAGTTGGAAACATGACTTGCATTTCCTTCTTAAGTCTTGAAGTAAAATATTGTGTATGTGGTTCATATATCTTTTCTGAACAGTTTAACACTTCCAAAGGAAAGTGTCAAAGTCAAAAATCTAATCTGTTGCAACTTAGTATGCTGTGGTAACATGACATAATAATGCCCAGGGTGCTGATTACCATAGTAGACTGTCAGTAATGTGTCATATGCCGTATTGTAAGCTTGCGGATATGTTGTTATGTGATTTGTGTTTTGCTGTTTTTCTGCATGCTGATGTTTTTTTTTTGTTTCATTATTCTTGGTTCTCTTCTTTGGGCTTGCAGGGGATTTGTGCGTGCGGTTGCCTTTATTTATTAGATTATTTCTCCTGGTGTTATGGGGTTGGGACATGGCACAACTGCTCTATTTTTCTTATCTCATCTTGTTTGAGTCACATGGTCACTCATTTTGGCTTGCACTGCTGTGCCTCATATATGTGAAACTCTTTGTTCCTGAATTTGCTGACAGTTCTTATACCTCTAAGTTTGGTTCCTTAGTCTATGAGCTGACAAGTCAAGTTTAATGTTTCCACTTATTTTATTGGTGTAGGTCAAACCTGAAGTAATTAGCTGGTCACCCAGAATCATAATACTTCATAACTTTTTGAGCACGGAGGTATGCATTTATCATCTTATTATCATTAATGGTTGTGATGATACTCAATTCTATTTTCACCCAGGCGGGGTTTGATATTATGGGCCACATTTTGATATTTCTGAGAACTTAGCACGTTATAAATTATATGTAACACTGCATGCAATGAAATTAGTGATTATATTACTTTCATTGTTTCTTTGCCCTTAATGCATTCAGTAGTCGAAATCCAAATATTGAACAACAAGAATATGGTGGGATGGATAGGCTAACATAACATGGTCAGATGAATAGGTTGACTAAAATTTCATCTGAAAATTATCCTCATTTGTTCATGAACAGTCACTTTTTAAAGCAAAGTGAAAAATGCAAATGAACGAAAACCAAGGAATATCGCAAGTACTGCAAATTGTTAGAATATCATGAATGATGAATCAATGATTAATGCACTCGTTGATATTGTGTATAGAATTGTTCATCTAATAGTTGTCTTCAAGATTTTGTTAAGTTTCAATTCATTTAACTATTTTTTTTAATTAGGATTTCATTCATTGTGTATCTTTTGGGTAAAACAAAGGAAATGGATGATTTTGAATTGTAAAAGCCCTGTGAAAATTCCTTGGTTCGCAACCTGTTGTGAAAACTATTCCGAATGATGGTTTAGAAAGCTAAACTCCCTACTAAAATTCAAGGTTTTGCTTGGGCCCTAGCTCATGGAAAAATAAACGGTGGCAACGTAATTCAAAGAAGATATACTAAAATGAGTTTTCCCCCTTCTTGGTGCTTCATGTGTAAAAGGGCAAGAGAGACAATAAACCATCTTTTTTTTTTTCCACCGTGAGATTGCATTTTTTCTATTGGCCAAATTATGCATGCCAAAATTTCCAGGGTCACTCTAGCTTCTTGTACAAGCCTTGTTGATGGAGAATGTGTTATATTTTGGGAAAGGTAGAATAGCTAAGATTTTATGGAAATTTGTGGTCCTTTATTACTGGTGATTTGACAAATGCAAAATAGGGACATTTTGTTGGGAAAATTGTGCAAAGGTCCTTATATTATTACACCTAATTTCTAAGGTTTGAAAAATTATGCGGTAAGATCCTAAACATTAGTCCCTATGACTTAACCCAATCATTATGAGGATCAAAATGTAAATGAACGTCCAATTGAAAAAAGAAAAGGTAAATGTTTGAACATTTTTGTTGCTGTCTACTTTCTTGATAACTTTATGATATCATTAAATTTGCAAATTCGAATTGTCAAACCCATAAAAATTAAATTATGGGTTATTGTTGAGCAAAAGCAACTTCACAATCCAAATTAAAGTCGCTGACAAGAGGGTGGTTGTCAGAGAGGCTACAATTACTAAGATTGTGAGAGGTTGAGAGTGAAAGCTTGTGAAGGGTGACAAAGACAATTTAGTAGAAAGAAGGGTTCGTTTCCTTGATCTTATTCAATCAAAGGGTAATTGTACAAGGCTAGAATTGTCATATCAACGAATTAAAATTTTTCTTTTTATTTTATTTAGTTGTCAAATTTTATTGTTGTCTGTTACTTTGGACCAATGTCATCTAACATTCATGACTTCAATGCTGTTTTCTCAAACTTTGGACTTACCTGTAACAATTACAAACATATGGACTCTTGTGCAATTTTTTTTTTTTAATTTTTGAAGAAACCAGGGAAGTGAGTGGTCTTTAAGAATGAGGATTTTGATTACACTTGTTAGTTTCTTCATTAATCCCAATCAGCAAATCAGAAAGTGGTTAATTTTGTTTATTGGTCTAGTTTCATTTTGTTTTTTCTAAATTTTTAGAGACTGTTATACTGTTTGGGTTACATGTATGCTGATTTTAGTTTTTGTATGGTTAGTTGGTAGCTCTTTAAGAGTTGTTTCTGTTGCCTTTGTGGACCCCTGGTCCACTTTAATATCATCTTCTCCTTCATTTTAATGAAATTCTTTGGCTTCCTATTGAAAAAGAAAAAGAAAAGAAAGGTCAGAACTTTTCCTAGAATCCTAGAATTTATTAGAAATCTCTCTTCCAGGTGTTTTAAAATTATTAGTAATTGTGTTTCTTGAAAAGTTATTTATTTTATGAGTATATTTACGATTTAATTATTATTGTGTAATAAGTTTCACTCTTTTAGCTATAATTGCATTTTTGTTATTACTGGAAAGTAATTTTATTCGGAGGTTAAATGTGATGTGTGTACAACTTATAAACTGGAGTTTCCTGATCAGTTATGTTTCTCACAACTGAAAAAATACGTTTTTGAATTCTTGATTTGTGTAAGAAGTATTGTAAATATCAGGGAGTATTTGAAAATTAAAATGAATAAATTTTGGATTTGTATAAGATTTATTGGACACATCAGATAGTTTTGAAGGTTACCAATTACGCATCATCGAATCCAATTAGTTTCTCGAAAAACTATTAATTGTATGAGAGCACTACAATGTTTACAATTTGGTTATTAGATGTTCGCTGTGGTTAAAACTTAATGTGTAATGAGTTTCAAGCTTTAAACTATAATTTCGTTTTTGTATTTTTATTGGAAAGTGATTTTTGTCCACAGTTTCAATGCTTCATGTTTTCACTACGTAAGCAGGAGTTCTCTAGCAGATGTGTCTCACAACTAAAAGAAATCAATTTTAAGTTATGGATTTGCATGTGTTCAGTACATAAGGAGTTTTCTAGAAGTATTGGATACATTAGGGAATATTTGAAAAGTGTGAGCATCTTGTACAATATTTCTTTTGTAAAAGTATCCATGCTATGTAGTTGGCAACAAATATTTATGGATTGGTTATGCTATGTAGTTGGCAACAAATATTTACGGATTGGTTATCTTTAATAATGAAGTTTATTTGATTGCTTATTTATCGTACAATGCTACATGGCAGATAAGGCTATACAATAGTTTTTCTTATCTAAGAGAAGAATATACCATACTTTTGTATTAATAACTTATTGACCTCTTGCAGGAATGTGACTATCTTATAGCTATAGCCCAGCCTCGTCTTCATACTTCCACTGTAGTGGATACAAAAACAGGGAAGGTTAGCCTTTTTCTTTTCCATGTAATTTAAAATCTGATGGCTGTTCTGTGTATGCTAAGGGTTTAACTATTCATTTTCTTTTCCATTTATTGTTATTGAAGTTTGTTATTAAGAACATATATATTCATCATTTGGGGGCCATAGAAAATATTGCTGGCTGTAGAAAAGTTAGAAAAGTTTGCTGGTGTTATTTTCCTAGTTCATGAAAGACTGTAATTGTGATCCAAATTCTAATTTTTCTGTGAGAATAACATGCCGTAAATGTTACTATAAGTTGACCATGTATGACTTAAGTACAAAACCTAATATATTCTACAAAAGCATCTCGGTTTTGACTAAATTCAAGCTTCTGCCTGAAATGCCACAGATTTACCTCTGTTGTTTTAAAGACCAATGGGATCTCTCAACCAAAACTGAGATCCACAGCTCCACTAAGCCTATTCTAGCAAACATTGAAATTGCCGTACTAGTAACTGAAAAAAATTAAAAACAAACAGAACAAGCAGTTATCAATTGGAATCTAAAAATAAGAGCTGATTATGCTGAACAGTTACTGAAAAGTGCAGTCGGCATCTTTACTGAATCTGGACAATTTTTCTGTATTTTTTTGCACTCTGGTTTATTTTTGCTGAAGCTTCTTGTTGCTCCTGTCAATTTAACTCCTGGTGTGTTTCTCAATTAACGTAAATTGTCTAATATCTTGTTTGTTGAGTATATATGCTTTTGTCTATTGGCTGCAAAAAAAGAAAATCTAATGAAATTATATGATGTAGAACCGGCTAGCTCGTTATAGCACTGTTTTAGTATTATTTTTATTTTCTTTTTTCTAATCTTGCTTTTTTTTTGGGGGGGCACTTGGCTTGAGCCTAATTTTATCCTAATTTAATCGTGGTGGAGTTGACTCTTGATGTAACTTCCTTGGTTGGAATCTGTTAATTCATTATTGTTGTGGCATGATCCTAATTTAGCCTACTTGGTTCCCTTTCTGCCTGTAAAGATTGGATATTTTTTGTTAATATTTTGTCTAGCTTTTAGTGTTCATAGTTTACTTATCAAGTTCTGTATTGGAGTTGGCACTTGATGTAACTTAGTCTCAATCCACCAATTTGCGTTTGTTTAGGAGTTGATTTCAATTCTTCCTTAGTCTTGAATTTGGTAATTTGGCCTCACTTACGGATAGCCTTTAGAGAATTTGAGATACTATCGCTCCTTCAGTCCTTACCCTCCTTTGCTTTTATTGGAAGTGCAATTTTGTTTTGAAACATTCATCCGACAAACATGACGAAAAATTATGAAGTTTAGACAATGGTAGGTGCAGTTCATCCCATCTCTTGATATCATTTTATGTAAAATTGGAATTCAGACTCTACTAGAGAGGTTTACTTATGAAACATATGATTGTCTTTTTAAATTTATTAGTTCCTTCTACTGGCAGTGATTGGTAAGTGATTATTGAATTTATTAAGTTTTTCTTTTCAGGGAATCGAGAGTGATGTAAGGACGAGCTCTGGTATGTTTCTGAATTCTGCCGAGAGAAATTATCCAATGATACAGGTTTGTTTTGTTTTATCACTTATCTTCAACTTCTTCTATCATTATCACTACACAATCAGTCATCATTTTTGTTTGAGCTGCTTTATAAGATTCAAATGCATTTTAGTTTACTTTGAGGAGTAATATGTGCTATAATCATGCATGGTTCATTTTGTAATTTGAAATCTGGTAACTACTTTATTCTTTGTTTTATAAACCTTTACTTGGAAACCTGCACCCATTGGTTAGCCTTTTTATTTGGATTTTGGCTTATAAAAAGTTGAATATTGATGATTTACTTCAAAAGTGGTGGCCATATTTTCCTTTTATTTCCTTAATGCTGCATGCTTTGTAGAAAGAAAGGGGATGTGCTGGATCATTTGCTTCGGGAATCTGATTTGCTTTAAGAGTTATAGCATTGGTTGCCATGCTTAATGGAAGTTGGGGTTTACTTTAGCTAGCTTTTCATATTTTTCCTGTCTTTTATTTTTCGTTAGGCATCTTTTAGGAGTATTTTTGGAAGGCAAAAAGAATTATTTCAGATTCATATTGTGTTTACAACTCCTACAATTCCATTCACTCGAAATGATCATTTATTTTGCTTTGTCCTGTATTTTGGTTTCAATTGTTCCTGAAGGAATTTCCAGGATCTCTTTTGAGGACTGTAACAGCATTCTTCAGGGAGTACTTTCTTTTTGTATTGTTTTCTTTGATCTTCTTCTGTTGGCTGAGGATGGGCTACTAGGCTTTAATAATCACTTTATACTTTTCCTCTGTTTTCAATATTTTATTTCCTGACAAAACAAAAAATTAAAAAAAAAATAAGAGAGAGATTAAAAGGCTGCTACTTGATGCTAATCCTACTAAAGGGTTGAATAAAACAGAGTTGATGTGGCTGCCATTCAACATTTGTTTGTGGTGAGTAATATCTCTTAAGAATTGAACACATTAACTCAAGTTAAATGAACTGACTGTTTCATGATTGTGCTAGACAATGGTCACGTACAAAATTAAATTTAAAGATAATTGTTTAGATAAGAAACTGAATAAATTTTTGTTGTTAAGAGAAAGAAAGTACAATAAGGAAAGATGAATTAGTCTCCATCTCTGACAGAAGTCACTAGTATGGAAAGATCCACTGCTGTATGATCTCACAACAGAATCCTATGGCCTAAAGCAATACAAAATTGCATCCTATTTCTGCAAAATGAATACTAAGAAGTATCCCATCTTCTTTGGTAATTGTCCCCATAAAAATGCCTGAAAAACAAACTCTTATCTCTCAGAGAAAATGAAAATTTCCTCCATTGCATCCTCAGAAGAATCTTTTGTTTCTTTTCATCCATATCGCAAAAGAAAATGAACTCATTATTTTTCACAGCTTCACTGATAATATGACAATATGTCTAATGTTGACTCATCCCAAGACAGCTGTTAGAATACTATTGTCTTAATACTTGGCATTTCAGTTGGAAGAAGGTGCTGCATAATTAATGTAGACGAGTGTTGGATCAAAGCTTATGTACACCCCTCCACCGGAGACTTTTAGGCATATTTTCTATATTGCTTCTGATGGTTACTTTTACTTCGTTCATATTATCCAAGGCTGATAACCTTCTTCTAATGATTACACTTGTTAAATGCTGCATTAAACTTTTTTCTTTCTCATTTTTCAATTTTCTTTTTTTCACTATAAACAGGCAATTGAAAAACGGATTTCTGTCTTTTCTCAAATACCAATAGAAAATGGGGAACTCATCCAAGTTTTAAGGTGGGAATCTAAATTATTTAATATGAAATGTTGTCATAAACAGAAAATCTGATAAGTTCCAGTCAAGGCTAACACCTGCAGCAGCACAGGTATGAAAAAGATCAGTTTTACAAGCCCCATCATGACTACTTTTCAGATTCTGTAAGTTATGACTTCCATTACACATATTTCTTCAGTTATTATTATTTCTGTATTCCTCGTGATATCTAGGTCTCAGTCCATTCTTTCTTTTATCTCATTTTGACAGTTTAATTTGAAGCGTGGTGGTCAGCGGGTAGCAACAATGCTTATGTACTTAAGTAGCAATGTTGAAGGGGGAGAAACTTATTTCCCTATGGTAAGGACAAACGAGAATATGATGCTTAAATTTTGAATTATCATTCTAGAATTATTGAACTTATACTGATTAAACTTTTTCTATTGTGCTTGAATTGTGAAACTCAATTTATCATTGGTTTCTCTGAACTTCAAATAGATATATTTGTGTCTTTCAATATCATCTACAACAAGGCTAAAACAACAAACATTCACAACATGTTGGCTTTCTTTCCTTTACCAAAGTACACTAACTCTCCCATGAGAAAGTCTTCATAAGTTCTTGGAACAATCCAGCTGATCTTAGCTTTCTGCTTCTCTTTGGGTTTCTACTTCAAAGGACTTTCAAGACTCATTTTTTCCCATTATTTTTGTTTCTAATATGGAGCTTTCAACTCAATTCAGAAGGATTGTAAAATAGTCTGGTTGCATTTATTGGGGTATGTTTGAAATTAAGTGTTGTGGCTTTTAATTAATAAAATCACTAGATGTCAAGTATAATAAGTTGGATAATGTACAGTAAACATTAGCTGGCAATCAAAAGAATGTATTTAGCAAACACTTTAGTTGTTGTTCTTTTAAAGTGAAGTAGAAGCACAGCTGCCCCAGGCATACCCTTAGAATCATGGACATGTTTACAAAAATGTATGATTTCTTGGAAAGTTGATTTTAGTTGCAGGATCTGGAGTTTGTCTTTGACCAACGTTTTATATCTTTTTTAATCCCCGTGAGAATATTTTTTTGACTTTTCTATGGTCGCCTAGTCTGCCTTTGTGCTCATTTTTTCACATAAATATGTGTTTCTGTTTCTTATTCCAAATAAAAAAGTGATACTCCATCTCTCAGTGCTTGTTTACTGGGAATCCTTTCGACTGTTGCAAAATTGAGGCATTAACTCAGCTTTTAGCCTATGTACTTGGCTAATTCCTTTGGAATCTAATAGGATACTTAAAACCAAAATTAAACTTCTTTTACAAAATTAAACACAATGTTCCATTTATGTTTAATAAATGTTTTTGTTATCAAATTTACTGTTATTGAATTCTTACATTGGCTACTTGTAGATTTGGATCATGTATTGCATCTCTAAACAACTAATTATATTATATTCTCTCTGTCATTTGACTTTGTGTATTTCATGCGTGTTGGCTAGTATGGTTATACCCTACTTTGACTTCTACGCCAGTGAGCATTTGCTGTTATAAATAATGTTGTTTTAGTCAGTTGATAATATTAGTTAAGTTGATAATATTGTCTGAGTTAACAACTGCTTAGATGGTTTGAAGTGGTTTAATGAAATTCATAAAAAGCATTCAGACTTAGATTTTGAAATTTACATGAGAAGGTGTCACTATTTTGTTTGTAAATTCATCTATTCATGATGGAGTATTTTGATTCTTGACGAGGCACTATATAGAAAGAATGATGTGCATTAGCACATACACAATTAGGACAAGTGGACAACTAGTGTTAGAATTTAAATTAGAAAGTGTAATTAAGTGGGTTTCTTCTGAAAATAGCATTATTATTACCTAATTTACTTAGATTTCAGCTTTTAGCATAACATATAGCATATTTTCTGTACTTATTTAATCTCAATTGATATAATACTTCATTCTCATTTCACGGTATGAGTGCAGGTTTAAGAGTCTAGTTAGAATGATAATACTGTTGTAATTTGGTAATTGTGTTTGGTTTTGGGGTTGAAAGGAAAAGGTAGAGGTGTGGTAAGTTTGGGGTTCAGATTCTGGATGGTGATATCTACTAATGGTGGGCTGAAATGTTCTCTATCCTGAATACGTACTTTGGCAACTTCCATGGTTTTTGGTAAGAGAGCTCCCATTCTTAGAAAAGTCAATGGGTTTAGGTAAGACATTATCCCTATAGCTCAGATAACCAGAGAGGATCTTTCTTATCTTTCTCTCCATAACTCTCCTCTGAAGATAAGAACTGGGAAAACGTAGGTGATTTTTGGTAAAAAGATGTCACGTACATGGTAATGAATTTCCTAGTTGTTGGGCGTGATAGCATTTTTACCTTTTAGTTGTTGAGGAATGGCTAAGAAAGATGCATGCTAGAGCTCTAGGGTCAAGTTTACTCTTGGAATGAGTATGAATATGAATGAAAGAAATCCATCCAAATATTTTAGGTGGAAGATCCTTTCGAAATTTATAAAGGCTTTAGAAAGTACTTCCATTGGAGATTTGAGGTCTATAATCCTAGAAAGCATTTGATTTATCAAATAAGTGGCTGTTGGTATGCTTCCCCCCAGTAAGTTCTGAGAATAGTTTGGAAAAGAAGCACCCTAGCTATCAGGGAGATGCCTTCTCGGCCACCATTTTGTGCATATTGTCAACCCGTGAATATAGATGAGCTCGGATATTAACCAACTGGGCAAGAGGGAAAGCTTGATCTGAGATCATTAGTTGAGAGAGGAAGTGCTTCAATTTCTCCAGCTGATCATTTTTTTAGTCCTCCAAAATCTTGATTGGTTTTTCCATTGTACTTGCTCACGTACTGTCCGTATATGCTTGATTAGCATCAGAATTTTTGGCTATTTTGTTAGATTGTGGTTATTTGAAGAGTGGGATTATCATTGATGAAGGTTATGCAAGAGGATAAGATTTATACATTGGATAGGAAGCTCTGGGTGTTTTCAGTTATATTACAACGTTGGAGCACGGGCAACAGAATATTATCAAATTAAGTCTCAGCAATGAAAACTAAATTTGTAAAGGCCAAAGATATTCAGAGGGATGGACCTCCTCTGATAGACGTAGGAAGAATATTCTCACCTTCATTTAGAAAGAATAATACTATTAATATATACACTTGGGATTTGACTGGAATCCCTCAAACCAAAGGAGCTGATTCTACATTAGAATCTCTAAGTCCTCTATTGATGATTAGGTCAGGAAAAACTAAACTGGAAACAGAGAAATTAATTCCGCAAAAATCTGTCCAAATTCGCTCAAAACAATCATATAGCTGACGGAACTTCATTGTAAATTTTGGTTTTATTTACATATCTGACCCTTTGAAGGCTCAACATATTTGATGTTATGATGGATCTTCCCATCGTTGTACATCATTCATTTAAAGGTTATTTGGAATGAATTCCATGTAGTTTCTATCATGTTATTATCTCTTATCCTTACTTTTTGTACTATTAGTTTTCATTTTATAGATTTTGTAAATCTGTTTTGTCTCAGGCTGGTTCAGGTGAATGTAGCTGCGGTGGGAAGATGGTGAAAGGGTTGTCTGTAAAACCAGTTAAAGGCGATGCAATACTATTTTGGAGCATGGTTTTTCTCTTAACTGTTCTTTTTAAATTGCTTGCCTTTAAAAAATTATTTTGTTATTTTGCCATTTTGCCATTGTTCTTTTGTTGCTGCTACAATCTGATGTCTGTAGAAGTAGGATAATCCATTACTATATATATCTTTGGAGCAACTAGTTGACTGTCTCTATCTGATGTTGCTACATGGGATATTAGTGGGCTATTTGCTTATAAAATTTGGTAGATCCTTGATGTTGTCTTTTCAATCATAGAACAGACAAGTGATACTAGCTAAATTTTCTGCCATAAACCATTTCTAATTTGTATTTGAAGTTACTTAAGGATCATTAGTTGATTCTCTAAGTAGCACACATGCAAAGACCCCCGAAAAGAAAAGCGTCCAAATGTGATGTTTGGCATTATTTTCCCTGAAATTTGTACCTCTTCAAACGCTCATAATTAACCATTAAAATTATGTGATAGTTGAATCATCATGAAAGAGTAAGATTTCCTTTTATTCCTTTTATTGCATGTTCCTAAATGACTAAATTTTAGATATAACAACGATTTGTTTTTGTATGATCATCATCCATAACTACATTTGTTCATTGTTCTTGAAACTCTTAGGGACTAGACGGACAGTCAGATTCAGATAGCTTGCACGGAGGGTGCGAAGTTCTTTCAGGAGAGAAGTGGTCAGCTACAAAATGGATGAGGCAACGGGCTACATCGTAAATCTCATCTGGGCACTCCTGGTATACATCTGGATTAGAGAATATGAATAATATTTTTAACCGCAAATAACAATGTTAGCACAGAATTTATCTATTTATTACATGATTAGAAAGGTACACAGCCTGTAATGAACATTTTGATATCAATGTATCGGTCTTTAGTTAGGAGAATTACCATCTTAGGGCTCCTTATTTTAGATTTTGGAACCATACTTGTACCAAAGAGAGCTTTCTGAATTTCTGATGCCCAGAGGTCATTCTAACAGCTCTGAGTTGTGTACTAAATTAATAAACTCCATAAATGCACAAGATAATAAAATTTTAAAGGCCTTCTTTACTTATACAATACTTTTAATATTTTATAGTTTTTTACTTTCTCTTTGTTCTTAAGCCAAACACAACCTCATTTTTATTTTTATTTTTGATTATATATATATGGGTCAAACCCCTAACTATTACATCAAAAGTTGTAACTATTAATAAAGGTAAAACTTTAATTTTCTTATATCTTGACAGTGCATAACTCAATATTAAGGATTTGATAAGCATAAAGGGCTGTGGATTGGTCGGATTGACCAGTCACAAATTCTATTCTTTAGTTGTCGGGATGGTCGATTTAATGGTTGATTACTGATCCCATAACCAACAATCTCCTCCCCAACAATAATTTGAGAGTTAAACTTACGACCTCGCTCTAGTACTAATTGTTAGGATTAAAGTACTAGTTATTATTACACTAAAAACTATAACTATTAGTGAAGGTGAAACTTAATTTTTTTTTTTTATATCTTGGCTGTGCAAAACCCTATACTAAGTGGTCGGTAGGTATAAGAGATTACGCCATATAACATCGTGGGTTGATCAATTATGTACTCTGTCCCTCAATTGTTGTATCACGGTCGACTCAGAGGTTGATTGTTGGCTCATAACGAATAATATGCACTAAATTAAGTTATTTTTTTATACTAAAATAAGATATTTGGAGTTCTAAGTGTAAAACTACCAACTATATCTTGTAACATTTTTAAACACTTTATGTTCTAGAATATTAAATTTTAACAAATTAAATTTATGCACTTACTAACTTTTATAAATGCTTTCATTGTATGGATATACTTATGAGTACATATATATATATATATATATATATACACACACACACTAATTTATAAGTTTTTATATAGGTACTTAATAAATTTGAGGAAATCTAGCTCTTTATTTACAAATTATGCATGTATTTAAAAATATATACATATATATATACGGACAAATGACTGCTAGAGCCCCTTGTGTTGGCCTGAATGACAAAAAAGTCCCAGCTTCGTTCTTTAGAGGCAAAGGATCCCTTCCCTTAGGGGATGTATTGTTTTTATTTTTTTTAATGTTTATTTAAACTTATAGTCCTATTTCACATAGACGACATAAAATAAAATAAAGAAATTATATATAATGGATAAATTTTTTAAAAATAACTTTGTGATAAAGATTTATAAATAACGATTGTTTATACTGTCTGTCTTAAATTCGAACGTTATTAAAATTTTTAAGGAATTTTAGCTGAATTGTGACTCACGCATTGGCTGTTTAAAATTTCTCAAGTATTAAAAAAAAAAATGGTGGATAGGCGGACGTCAAATTGTTTCATTGTTGGTGCAATCCTAGCCATCCATGCTGCGTCGAGTCAATCTCAGCAATTCTTCGTAGCAACTCCCTTGGTAATCGTTTTGACTCCTCGCGCGCAAACCGATGTTATAAAGTTTGATGGGGTAGCTTCCATATTTCATAACGAATGAACCCTGATGGAATGGAAAACCAAAAGGTGAAACCCCGAAATCTGAGTTCAACGAGACGATCACCAAACTTTAACGGATCGAAGACTAAATAAAAGGAAGAAATAAGAATCAACAAAGGAATATAGACTGGAAGCAGAAACACGACTAGAAATCGTTGTTGTTGGGTTAAAAATCTCGTTTTTAAAGGTACATAACTGAAATTTTTGCAATATTAATTTTTCGTTTTGATAGTCAGTTTGTTGGTTGATTTTTCTTCATTTGCTTTACAATTTTACATTGTATGTGTAGATGCGTTGCTGCTCTTTTTTTTTTCTTTTTGAGTTTGTGCATTTTCTTATTTTCTCGAGTATTTAAACATGTTTGTTCTGTTTTTGGGTTTTGGGTTTATTTAATCATGTTCAACCGGAGCTTGTATGTGTTCAACATGTTGAAACTGCATTTTT
The DNA here is from genome assembly GCA_035590515.1 of Trichilia minutiflora. Taxonomy (NCBI): domain Eukaryota; kingdom Viridiplantae; phylum Streptophyta; class Magnoliopsida; order Sapindales; family Meliaceae; genus Trichilia; species Trichilia minutiflora. The sequence continues at coordinate 9,376,279 of JAVXUL010000010.1, read as the reverse complement.
TTTTTTATCACAATCAAACTATTATATTGCTTCTATTCTATACTAACTACATGTATATCGATTCTATTTAATTCTACTTTATTCGAAGTAATTGATGGATCCAAATTACCTTATTACGAGTTGAGTGATGCCCAATTTGTTGAATATTCTTTCAGGTATTCTGATGAAGAAGAAAAAAATATTGGTAGCAATAGCTCCAACTTCATCCAATCTTTTCCTCCGGAATTGTTGACAAAAATTCTAGCTTAAATTGCCTCTACTTTTAACTAGTAATCTTTAAAATGCTAGATTGAGTTATACAGCATTTTTAAAAGAAGTTTCTGTCGATACAAAGAAGATTCTGATCTCAAAACATGAAACTGTTTGGAGTAAAAAAAATATATATGGGAGGATGAAGACGAAGTTATTGGCTGTCATGAATCTTGGTTATGTGTTCGTGTAGTAATTTTTTTGTGTAATTTAATTAGGATTAGTTTCTGTTCAAATTTCATCATGCTGTTTGTGCAGGAAATAAGAACAAGAAACACTGCAAGATTGCTCAGTGGGAAATAGTGGTTCAGTTCGAGGGAGAAGGACAATGCAGTTGATGCCGGTTGTGAAAACCCACAACTTTCTGTCAACATTGCCTTCTTTTTGAATTGGCTGGTTGTGTATATTATTTTTGATTTGGTGGATGGGCTTGTTTTTTGTGATGTAACGTAGCAGAAAACTTGTGTTTAAATTTAATTAATGCTTATTTAAATATTTTTTTTATATTTTAAAAATATATTTAAATTATTATTTCTTTAAATAATGTAAATACAAAAACTAAATAAATTATAAATATTATATTAATTAAAGTTTATATATATAAATAAAAAATATTATATTAATTAATTTTTTTTAGAAAAATTTGTTTATTATTTATAAATATTTTTATTATAATTTATAATTATAATGGATTAGAGTCCCTTAACATAAAATTTTGATTTCAAATAATAAACAAAAATTTGTACAATTTAATGGTTGATAGAGTTGCTGAATTGGTAACAATAAATATTACTTTTGACTTTAGATCTCAATTATTCGAATGTAAACATTCAATAAAATAATTTAAGTTATGAACTTCATCCAATTATAATATATAATTATCAAATAATTTTATAATTAATATATTTAATTTAATTACCTAGGATAACTCTATCCCATCATTAAATTGACGACGTAATAGTATTTTTAAAATGTGTGGAGCCCTCATGAGTGAAAATGATATATAGATGTGACATCCCCAATTTGGGGGTTATGCCGACATAGAAATAGGGATATTCCACCCTATAAGACTTAGACAGATCAGAGTACAGATGAGTATATGAACGATGTAGATAATGTTAATAAACTCATAATCATACCTTAAGACTTTATACTTGAAAATACGTTATATATTCATAAACAGTAAATATATAATATATTATATAATTAGGAAGAAAGTGAGATTCACGTGATTTAATCTCATTTGGCTTCTTTAATACACCAAAGGAAAGTAAAAAGATAAAAATGGATTCAAGGAATTAAAAAGAAATGAAGAGAAAAGAAAAAAAAAGGGTAAAATGAAGTTTTTCACCCATAATGAGCAATACTGGATATTATAATAGATTACTATATACAAATTAATATAATATAATAATAAAAATTTAATATAGATAATAGAAATAAATAATATGAGTAAAATGAAACCCAACGCTTTCGTGTTATATCAATTAAGATTACTAGATTATTGATCCAATATTTAATTAAATAATTTAAAATTTTACAAAAATATATTATTACCTATTAAATAAATACGAATGTTTTAAAATAAAAAAATTTATGATAAAAATTTGAAAAACACCGCATCTAATGAAATAAAATATTTGCGATAAAAATTAAAAAATGAATGCCACCAATCCTCTTAATCCAAATCCCTTGCGAAGGGAAAGCGAGCGTATCCTTTAGAGAGTGAAGGAATCAGGAAAAGAAGATGGCTAGTGGGGTATCAAATCTCAGATTTTGGCTAGCTCTTGCTCATCTTTTTTCTATTGTATTGAATCAGAAATGGAAATGGACAGTCTCGTGGGGTTCAGATTCCAGCCAACTAATGAAGAAATCATTCTTCTCTTAAAGAAAAAGAGGCTTGACCCTCGTTTCTCTGTGCAGACCATCAAGGAAATTGATTTCTACAGTTTTGATCCTTGGGAATTACCGAGTAAGTATGAACTAATAACTACAGATATTATTAAGTTCTATAGTCTCATTCAGCCTTGTTTAATGCGGTAACTTTTTCCTTGCTAATCAGTTTTTTCTTGTTTGGTTGTGAATTTCTGTGATGAAGGGTACTCAGGGATTCAATCTAAGGAACTAATTTGGTACTTTTACTGTAGACCTTATTACAAATATGTGAAGAGCAAACGTGCACAGAGAAACGAGGGTCCAAAAAAGAGACAGAAAGCGTGCACTCCACCAAACAAAGACAAAAAAGAGCCGTGTTTGTAGAGAGAGAAAGTCGAAAAAAGAGACAAAGTTTTTCTCTAAATTCTGATCAGATTTCACGTTCATTTGGTGCGTTTTTTGGTTCAGGCATAATCTACGCTTCGATACAAATCCATCGGTACCCATTTCGTCGGAAACGGTCGAAAATTGAGCAAACCAGAAAAATCGTCAGGCGCGTGCAACACACGCACCCGAAGGTTGAAGATGCGTGGAGCCCACGCGTAGAGAGCATGCGCTCCACACGCTGGCCAGGTTCCCAGAGTTCCGGTCCAGTTCAGACTGACTCCGGTTCGGGTCGATTCATTCCAATTCGGGTTGGCTCGGCTCGGTTCTGGAAGACTCAAACTCGGTTTAGAAAAGTCAGCCCGGTTCGGTTCGGTCAAACCCAGATACTGTTCAGTCGTTGGTCTGGTCCAACCAGACCGCTCGGTTCAAGCCCTTCCCTGTTCGGTTGAACCGACAGAATTTTGCAAGCCCGATTCAGGGCCCAAACAAGCTTCGATTAAGGCGAAATTTGGTCTCTCAAGGTTTTTCGGTGTTCCGGATTGATCTGTGACATCAGAATTTTGATTTGAAGACTCAAAATTTAGAAATTTGTGAAAATATAAGAAAACAACATAAAAAAATATCGGCTTTGAACTACTTCGGCTTACCGACACATCGAAGAAAGATTCATTTTGCTATTCCTGATTTGTTTGTACGAGAAATAAGTACTTCAAGATAAATTAGAGGACTAAGACCACTGAAACTCATAAGAGTGCTTAAAGCTTCAGAAATCGTATATACTCGACAGTTATTTAAAGAGAAGCGGATTATTCCAACTTCAGAGAAAAGTAAGGAGAAGAATCCTAAGAAGCCGTACTTGCAGTCACATCTGAACGAATATAAGATTAGGTTATTATAACCTAATCCATTGTGAGTTAAAATTTACACAGTTTTATTTCTTGTTTTATTTATTTATTTATTTGTCTTATTTTATAAATAAATATAGCATGACTAGTAAGAGTACC
>JAVXUL010000010.1:9347606-9361074 GCA_035590515.1 Trichilia minutiflora | reverse complement strand
AAATCTAAATTAAAGTGTTTAATTTAGATGAAAAAGATCATTTTACCCTTATGTGTAAAAGTGACCAAGGGCATTATTATAATTGTATCATATATATGTATTTTATAAAAATACATTATCTTAATTAATTTGTGAATTACTTTGATAATTATCTAATTAATTTAATGATTAAATAATCAGATAAAAAGGAGAAAAGTTAATGGTTAACAATTTTTCACTTGGATGAATTTGATTTGTCCAAGTGTGTTTTATGTTGTCAGATGCCCATTAGTTCATCAAACATCTTGGTTGCATCCATAATATATGGTCTTAGTTGTATCACATTCTAAGCCAATTAAATAATATACTTATTAGATAAATATGTATTTATTTAATTAGAAATTAAATGAAACATATATATATGGATATTTTTTATTTTCCATTTGAATTAATTGAAAAAAGGATGCAAAAATGGCTCTCTCTCTTAGGTATTTCAGCCGGCCATGGAAAAGGAGGATGAGGATGAGGTAAAGTAAAGAGGAGCTAGGTTTCTTGCTCTAAGCTTCATCACATTTTCAAGCACTCAAAGTGAGCAAATAAAGCCCTAAGGTAATTTTGTATGAAAACATTTAACCTAGGGTTTTAAAGTGAAAAACTTACAATTTATGCATGATTTAGGTCATAAAACCTTCAAATATATCATTCTTTAACACTTTAAAGAATAAAAAATATATATAACGATTATATATTTTTTTCGCCCTTTTATATTATTCCTCTACGGATAATATTTTATCTCTCCCTCATTAAGAAAACACACAAGGATTTTTGTTGTGATCATGAAGGTTCACCTTGACTTAGCTATGAGCATATACCGAATATTTTGATTATTTAATGACTATGATTAGCATCTAACAATATACCATATTCTTTAAATCATAATGAAGAAATTCTTCATCAAATTTTTTATTAATTGTACATACCATGTGAATTATATCCTTCCATTGTTTAATCCTAATCGAGCAAGAGTTCAAGGAATGTCAAAACCCAAATCTTGATTTGTTTATGAATCATCGATCATTTTATTATAAATACGTTTCTACGAACTCTTCATGTGACATATAAAGTGTATGGCCATAGACTTACATTTTTAGATATTCATCTATATTCGTTTAGGAGCTCGACTTGAATAGAGTTAATGGAAACTCTCAATTCAATTCATCGAGCCAACAAATCTCATTTTGACCATCAATCAAACTCTTATATAAACAACATATAACCAAACCAGCTTTAATATATAAGGCATGATTGGCTCTATACTTTTACATCATATAAGCTATACGAATCTATACAAGGTTCAATTTAGATGTCTCAAGTTTAAGGACTACATCACATACTAGTATAATATTTCGATAAATTATTAACTACATATATACCATGTGATTTATCGATGTTTGATCATATTCGATAAATAATTCTGTAACTATAAATCTATACTAATGCACTTATGATAATAGTTATATTGTCAGCCTTACATATATCATCTTATAATATCATTAGGTGATATTTAGTATGTCTATTGTCTGATACAGTTGTCCAGTCGATATCACATACGTTGGGAATGATTTTAATAAATCTATTTAATAATTAAAATATATGTCGGGGGATTTTATCGAAGCCCAGCCCAGTGGCCCACGCCCATCTCCATACCCTTGTCCAGGGCCATCAAGTGCACATATCCAGCAGGCTCCCTTATACGGTGTCGTCTTGAGAAGATGGTCATGCCAACAAGAAGATAGCCGAATTGGCTCAGGCACTTTGCTCAAGGCAACCAATCAGGAATTCTTCTTCGAGTTATTTGCTACCAACTTGCATTCGGGTTAGGGCCTTCAACAAGATTTACCTTCGAAGTCGGAGGGTCGGATCAATATCTTCCTATACAATAGTACAGACATGAGGACACTCGGGGTATTCTAGTCCCCACCCCTCTACATTTTGGCGACACTGAGACTACCCCCTATCGTATAAAGGTCTCCCAAGAACCAAGGGATTTCATTCTTGGGAGAGCTAGAAGCTCCACTCGGAGGTACAAATATTCGGGGACTCAGGGATGACGTAGCAAGGAACAGTGTCACAATTCCCCATACCCTCTAATTTTGTAACAGGTCACCTTGGGCACGTCATCCATGCAGCAACACGTGTCCAGGGATACGCACTTCTAGGCTTTCGATATACAGCATCCGAAAATCAAGAGAAAGGGATTCGATTGGATTCACAACGAAATTCATTCGAGCAACATCGAGAGAAACCCACTGTGAGACATTCTTTTAACTTTTCAGCGCATCCAGACATCATACTCAGGAATAGAACATTCCATGCCATTCATACACTTCATGCATTCTTGTTTGCCTGCATGCACACCTATTGCACACACCAAGTAAAACCCTCTCTAACTTAAGCATCGGAGGGTTTTACTCGGGAAATCGGCTTTATCCCTGAGGTGTTCTGTGTGTTTTGCAGTTCCAAGCTCAAGGACAAGAAGAAAAATCTACTGGTGCTCGGAGTCATGGACGAGGTCAATTTCTTGCATCAACAGTTGGCGCCATCTGTGGGAAACAAACAAAAAGCCATCGAAGCACCATTTTCAGCAAAAATGGTAAACGTCAGAAGTTACACAACTAGGAGACACGCGACTGAATGCACGAACATGGAGGGAGTTCCTGCAGAAGCAGCTGCCGTTGTAGACGGGACTGAAAGCGCCCTACATGAGATCCCACAGCACAGGAGCCCCCGGCCAGACGCCGTCAAGATGCATGCACATGAACCAGGCCATGCAAGGGGAATAGATAAAATAACTCGGTTGCTACAACTGTTCCAAAAAAGTGAGCAATGACATGCAGAGGAGGATAGGTAGGTGCAAATATTGGTTAGAGAGATGTCAGAGTCACATGCATGCCCCCCGTTGTTCAGGAAAGGCATCACCCCGGGTCTATGAGAGTATCTCGGAGTTAGAGGTAGTTTAAAAAATACCTGATGACATTAACCCAACTCCGAATGATACGAGAACACTCTTGGAGTAGAAACGGAGGTGAGAACATGAAACACTGGGACAAGAGAATTTGCATCAAGAGAGAAAGTAGGAGATTGACACCAAGGACAAGGATGTGGAGTCCCTAATAAGAAAGGTGATGAAGAAGATGAGCAAAGAAAAAGCGGATTCCCGAGTTAGACTGACTGAGCCAGTTCCAGTGGTCGATCCTTATGCAAAGTCGCCTTTTGCACCTAAACTGTTGGGCCAGGCCTTGCCTAAAAAATTTAAAATGCCCTATATTGCTCTGTTTTTTGGGAAGACAGATCCGTCGCTGCACATGAATTTCTTTTGCGAAATGATGCTCATCCAGGGACTGAGCGAAGAACAGATGCGTCGCCTATTCCCTTTGACCCTAGAAGGACAAGCTAGAAAATGGTTCTTGGGCCTAACCCCCGGGAGTATTCAGAGCTTCGAGCAACTGTACGAAGTGTTCACTGCTGAGTTCATGGGTGCAACCTTCGACACCAAAATCCCGAGTCTGTTGTTACTGCTTAGACAGGGGAATGGCGAGAGCCTCAAGAGTTTCGCCAAGAGATACCATGAGGAAGTACTTGAACTAGGGGCTTACCATCATCCATTGGCCCTAGAGGGACTGAGACAGGGGCTCAGAATAGACAAGGCCTGGTATGCTATTTGCAAGTCCTCAGTGAACACTTATGAGGCTTCTCGGAGGAAGATACTCAATGAGATAGACGTCGAGAACCAGGTGATGCTCAAGATGAAAGAGCAGAAGCCCACAAGGGCTCCCCCAAGAGACAACAATCGCTTCAAGAAACCCGATAATAAGAGGTGGAGAAATGATAGAAGGAGGTTTTCTAAAGCTAATCGGGGGAGAGACCGAGTTCCCGAGTATCACCAGGGTGACGAGAGGAGAGAAGAGCAGCACCCTAGGGAGAGAAGATCTCCTTGGGGAGACAACCCGCAGCGGGTCACCCAGGTAGATAGATCGAGGCGAGCGGAACAGGGGGGAGCGAAGAAGAAGTTTACTACCTTGAACGCTCCCCTCTCCCAAATCCTAGAAGAGTTAAGGAGGCGGGGGACTGTGTTGCTGGACCCCCATCCAATTGAACACAGGCTCCCCAGAGAAGCGGGGGACGGGTTTTGCGAGTTTCACCAAGACATGGGGTACCCGACGGAACAGTACCACGAGCTGCAGGATTAGATTGAAGTACTGGTCAAGAATAATTACCTGACTCAGCTTGTAGCTCGTGAAGGTGAAGGAACCCAAGAATCAAGACAGGAGTAGCAGCCCTGACCCCCAAACCAAAGAGACCGAGTGAAGAAGAAGTTTAAAGGAGACTTTGTCGCTGTCCTACAAGAGCCCCCCGACTAGACCTGGACGCGAGAGCTAGAATTGTATATCCGATGTGGGAAGTTCCCAAATGACCGTGACTAAGACTGTGACAAAGCCAAAAAGACAAAGAATCAAGAGGCCAGATACGCTATCCTTGACACTGTATTATACTAACGTGAATTTACCCTGCCATACTTGAAATGTTTGAGAACAGATGAGGCGGGTAAAGTAATTGATGAAATCCACAATGGAACCTATAGAAGTCATAGAGGGGCTTGTTCGCTAACATACGAACCTGTCTGGCGAGGATATTATTGGCCCACAGTCTTTGTGAGGCAGAACAACTCTCCGACATAACTGAGGAAAAGACTACTGTATTTGCGAAATAGAGTACTATTCACCACTTTGGAGGTTCACATGTATTTTTATTAATGATAGGTAGCAGCGTGGTAGCATACAGTTCAAAGAGTTTCACTTGGAGTCATACACCGACTCAAGGTTTGTCACCCCAGCACACCCACAAGTCGTTGGATAGATTGGAGCTGCCAGCAAGATGATCAAGAGGACAAATCAATGTTCTGACCTTCCCGATACAGAATTACACTGAAGGGAGAAATGAGGCTAGCCGAAGATTGGAGTTAGATCTGTTAGATGGAAGGAGAGATAAGGCCGCGACTCGGGTATCTGTTTGCCAATAGAGGGTAGCTCGATACTACTATCCACTAGTCAAACATCGAACCTGCCAGAGAAGGGTTCTTGTCCTTCAAAAGGTGACTCCTAACACCAAAATCCCAGGTGAAGGGGTATTAGGAGCTAATTGGGAAGGGCCATACAAAGTCGTTCAAGCATCCACAACAGAGGTTCCCAAATTAAAGACCCCGAGCGGCACTCTAATAAAAAGCCGCTGAATGCAGACAGACCAAAAGCTTATCTCTCATGATTTGACCCTTTTGGCGACTGATCCCCCGATCCTGCAACCAGCGTCGAGCCTTCCTGCTCCGTCGAGGACATGCGTCGAGCCTACCTGCTCTGCAGAGAATATGCGTCGAGCTTACTTGCTCCGCAGAGAATACGCGTCGAGCCTACCTGCTTCGCGATGAATATACATCGAGCCCCTCTCAAGTACTCTATCAAGGTCTGACTCCGATAATTGAAGCTAGCCCAGTCTCTTATATGAGAAGACCTTAAGCCAACGAGACCGCATTGTCTCCGAGCCAAGGATATTTATTATGGAACTATTTTGTTCCGATGCTGTACAAAGTCGCTTGCCTAATACACGGATCTCGGGATAGGTCACAGTAGGGACGGGTCATATCCAGAGCCTGCTTGCCCGACGTACCGATTTCAAGACAGGTTATGTCCGGGACCTGCTTACCCTACGTGCAAATTCTGGGGTTCGCTTGCTCGATGTACTGATCTTAGGACGGGACATATCCGGACTAGGTCAGCTATGTATGCTTGCCCGACGCAGGGACAAGTCATACGTACCCCTTTTGCCCGATGAACATATCCCAGGCTAGAATTTCCTATCAGGACCGTATCATTCCCGAGAAGACCTTAGGGACAGGGACAGATCATATTGTTTCTGAGCTAAGGGAATTTGGTGTTCATGGAACCGTTTTGTTCCAAAGCCACATGAACCATTTTGTCCAGGGCTAGCTACCTATTTCAATTTTTCTTTTGCAGGTACCAGGATACCTGGGAGAAGCCAGTCAACTGCGGTTTGTACTTATTATGTCCTTTATTTTTACGATCGGGTTATCTAACGGATCGGCCTGTAAGTATTTTCTTTCCTGTAAATATTCTTTTCTGCTTTAATGATAAATGCGGGTGATATGTCTATACATCTTCATTGAACCAAGCCTCAGTTCATCTGGCTGCATATTAATCCGGGACAGATAATTTGAATATATTGTCTACACATATTCCTCAGCCATGAATTTTCTAAGTCGTTCATTCAACAAGGGCATCCGAGTAAAATTCAAGCTATATGCGTATGCATTATCCCGAGCGGGATCTTTAACACAATTTTCTCTAAGTCCCATATTCGGGTATCTTCCCCGAACAGATGAGCTCTTTATCAGGATGCTTGTTAAGTCCTTTATTTGGATTTTTCCTGAACGGATGAGCTCTTTATCGGGATATTTATTGGTTTCTTATTCGAATGATTTTCCTAAATGGACGTATCCTTTATTTGAATATATCTTTTATTGGTTTCTTATTTAGATGGTTTTCCCGAATGGACATATCCTTTATTTGGATATATCTTTTATTGGTTTCTTATTCGGATGGTTTTCCCGAATGAACGTATCCTTTACTTGGATATATCTTTTATTGGTTTCTTATCCGGATGGTTTTTTCGAATTGAAGTATCCTTTATTTGGATATATTTTTTATTGGTTTCTTATTCGGATTATTTTCCCGAATGGACGTATCCTTTATTTGGATATATCTTTAATGGTTTCTTATTCGGATGGTTTTTCCGAATGGACGTATCCTTTATTTGGATATATCTTTTATTGGTTCTTTATTTGGATATTTTCCAGAATGGATGAACCTTTATTTGAAGTCCTATATTCGGATATTTTGCCCAAACAGATGAGCTCTTTATCAGGATATTTTCTGCCCTCTATTTGGGTATTTCCCCTGAATGAACGGATCCTTCATTCAAACATTCAGAAAATCATCCAAGTTATTTACTCGGATGGCTTTTACTCTGATATCTATTTATGCGGACATCTTTTCACTCGAACATTTTTTTACTCAGCATCTTTTCACTCGGATGTACTCTTATTTTAGTATCTTTTTACACAATTGATCTCACCAAGCCAGAAAGCCATTTGGTTATTTTTGAGAAGACGGATGTCTTTTTTGCTTCAGAAGGTTCTTTAAGTATTATACTCAGAAAATATTACAAAGCACGCCATAGTGAGTAAGATCAGACAGAGAGCACATGTATAGACATGGAAGTTTTATTAATCAAAGTATGATATTACAGAATATTCGACCCGTGTTATTACAGAATATCCGACCCTATTTAGGTCTTATCTATATATGAGAGATCTTGAACGACCAGATCTGCCTCTGCCTTCTCCAGTTGCTTCAAGGTAAAGGTGTTCTCCTTCTCGGGCTCCTTGTATCATTCTGATCGTCTCGTCCCACTGAGCATCTGCTGTATCATTTTCATCTCACAACATGCCTGCAACCAGGAAGAAACATTAGTAATCAGGGGTTTGTAAATACAAAGTGAGAGGGAACCCGATGAGGTCAGCGAGTGAGCTTGGGGATGGACTCGTCACAGTAGCTGCACTCGAAAAATCGTTATATTCGGTGAAGTGGGCTAGGAAGATGAAGAGGCAAACCCCTGCATGTTCGGACACTCCTCGATTTTTCAATACCTCAAGAACCCAACTTTCCATGTTCTTATGTTTGACACGAGCGCTTGTGAGATTGACCATCCTTCCAATAAGGATCGCCATAAATATCGCAAGCAGGATATCATGAGAAATTAGAATAAATCTCTGAAGATACTGGGTTCCTCAACTAGAAATAAGAGATTCATCAGCCAATTGAAAATAGGAAGAACATCAAAACAAGAGAAGCAAAGTGAGTATTCCGGAAGGTTTGAGAAGAGTATTGGACCGTGGCTCTCACAACTTTGTTCAAAGAAGGGGAGGTATTTATAGGCGAAGTCCAAGAAACCTCGATCGTTGATTTTGATCTAATGGACCAGAGGATGCCATGCCACCCGAAGGCAGAACGTCAAGAGTCGGCTCTCTTCAAAATTCAAATAAGGTGGGACCCGCCCTAACATGTTATGATGGCCCGGATACCATGAATTTTCAGATTGACCCGATAATGAAGGAGGGACACGTTTAGGAACGATTGCGTTTTCAAGGAGATAACAGAGACGTAGCATTAGTCGAGCCAATGGAGTAGAAGTTTCACAGTTTTCAATTAAAATAATTATTTAATTAAAAACTAGGGGACTTAGTGTTGGTGGATTTTATCGAAGCCCAGCCCAATGGCCCAAGCCCATCTCCACGCCCTTGTCCAGGCCCATCAAGTGCACATATCCAGCAGGCTCCCTTATACGGTGTCATCCCGAGAAGCTGGTCATACCAACAGGTAGATAGCCGAATCACCTCGAGTACTCTACCCAAGGCAACCAGTCAGGAATTCTTCTTCGAGTTATTTGCTACCAACTTGCATTCGGGTTAAGGTCTTCAACAACATTTACCTTCGGAGTCGGGGGGTCGGATCAATATCCTATTATACAACAGTACAGACTTGCGGACACTTGGGGTATGCTAGTCCCCACCCCTCCACCTTCTGGCAACACCGAGACTATTCTATGTCGTATAAAGGTCTCTCGAGAACCAGAGAATTTCATTCTCGGGAGAGCTAGAAGCTCCACTAGGAGGTACAAACACTCGGGGGCTCGAGGATGACGTGACAAGGAACAGTGTCATAATTCCCCTCGCCCTCTAATTTTGCAATAGGTCACCCTGGGCACGTCAGCCATGCAGCAATACGTGTCCAGGGATACGCACTCCTAGGCTTTCCATATATAGCATCTGAAAATCAAGAGAAAGGGATTCAACTGGATTCACAACGAAATTCATTTGAGCAACATCGAGAGAAACCCACTATGAGACATTCTTTTAACTTTTCAGCGCATCCAGGCATCATACTCAGGAATAGAACATTCCATGCCATTCATACTCTTCATGCATTCTTGTTTGCCTGCATGCACACCTATTGCACACACCAAGTAAAACCCTATCTGACTTAAGGATCAGAGGATTTTCGTCGGGAAACCGACTTTACCTCTGAGGTGTTCTGTGTATTTTGCAGTTCCAAACTCAAGGATGAGAAGAAAAATCTGCTGGTGCTCGGAGTCGTGGACGAGGCCGATTTCTTGCATCAACAATATATTTATCAGCTTTATATTATTGTATGAAATTATAAAGGAAGCAGTGTAAATATACGTAAATAAAAAATAAATTCTTTTATTAATAAATATAATTTAATATAAGATCATATGTCCTAAAACCGATAATACAAATAGTTTCTAAAGTATACACTAACAAATTTAAGCATTTAGAATTGATAGAATATCTGTTTCTAATTACCCATTTATAATGCAAAACATTACTAAAATTTCCTTGGTTTTACTTAATGGAAAACAAAAAAAGGAAAACTCAAATTTTCAAACCTTAATCTACCATTAAAAAAAAATCTACAATAGCTTAAGAGAAGCTACGACAATGCGGTAGACTTGGTCAATGTTCATCTAAACGAAAAAAAAATATATACATGGAACTTTAGGTGAGGTATGCACAATATCCCTTTTATTTTTTTAATGAAAAAAATATTACTTTGTTTGTATTTGTATGTGTATGTGTGTGTGTGTGTATGCATTAACAATGTGCATGCCATTTGAGTATGAACCATTATAGGCAGCCAACAGATGTTGTGGACCAATAACTTTTTATTTTAATATTTTTTAATGTTTTAGACTTAGCCATCTTTAATGGGTGAGTTTAAATTAATATGTATATTAGTTAGAATGCGTTAATTATATATATTAAATTTAATCTCTGAAAAAGGTTAAATTTATCTACTAATAAAAAGTCTAAACTACTATATCTGTGTTAGTTAATGTTTTTGATGTTCTTTGACCTTGGAATTGCAATTGAATCTCTTAAGTGTCTGTTTCACGATGGAGCATAAATTAAAAATGGTGAACATGAAAATAAGAGAAGTCAATAGAAAAGTGGAATAAATTAATAAAGCAAGCAAACGCAATGCTTATGGATTGTTGATGTCATGGCAATGCATTGAGGAATCAATGGATTATTCCTCTCCTAATTGTTAATCCAACTTAACTTCATTTTTATTTATGCAAATAAAATAATAGAGATAGAATAGAAGAAGAAGTAGAAGAAGAAGAAATAGAAGAAGAAGAAGTCGTCGGCAGCCAATACGCATGCAATTACATCATCTACGGACTCCTTTTCCCTTTATTGAGGATTTAAAATTTCAGTAGCATATTCATTTGTTGCTTCCACTTGTAATTTCAAATTTTGATACGTATTTATAATTTGCATAATATTTTTTATATTATAATTTAGATAATATTAAAAATTTATTAATTTAAGTGGCATTTTTAACAGAAAATATGAATTCTCATAGGTTTCAATGTATGAATTTTAATTATTTATTATATTATAACAATTACATTATTTATTTTTTATAAATAAAAAATAAATAATTTTATATTCTATTATTTTTTTAAACTTCTGAAAAAATATTGAATATATTTTTTTATACTTTTAGATAGAGATAAAAAGGTAAAAGTAATATTTTTTTTAAAATTCTAATAGAAAGTGTCTCAAAATTTTCATTAAATAAGAGAAAAATATATTTAATTGTCTTCAATAGTAATATTTAATCAATTAATTATTAGGACTAAAAAAACAACATTTTAAAATTTTTAATGAATAATAAATTTATGTAATTTTCAATTATAAATAACGATTGCCAATTGCATGTGTGTGTTTGTATATATATATATTTTTTTCTTTCTTGATATGATCTTGAGTTCTTGATGAGTCTTTATTAAAATTGTAAAAAAAGAGAAAAAAATGTATAAATCATTATTGTTAATGCTGTAATTTGATTGACTAAATGGTAATTATTTACCTTGTATTTATCAAAAATTTTAAATATTAGAGATATAATTTTTTTGCAATTTTTTTTTGTAAAAGTAAATATAATAATATTATATAATTATCATATATTTTATATTTTTTATGAAAATAAGCAAAAATTTATGAGTAGAAAAGAAAAATTACAATTTTATAAGATTAGTTTTGTATAATATGTATTGTAACTATATATCCAATAATTTTTTTTTTCGAGAAGAATGCTTTAGACTAATAAAATAAAGCATGCAAAATCTTTAATAAGGATATCTATTATTAAAAAGGAAATAGAAATCGAAATAAATATGAACCAATAATTTTCTGATTCGAAATAAATTGAAAGTTGTGAATATTTGAACCACGGTAGAAGTTTTTGGAATGAGTCCAAATAGGCCCCCATCCCATCATGATTACATAAGCTTGACATCATCATTAGTATTCGTCCAACGAGGTAATACGGATTCCACGCGAAATATTTCCTAAATATCCAACTTCCTTCTCTCAGCCGGTCAGTCGATCAGACGCAACAAACAGCTACTTTTTTTATTTATTTTTAAATTCTAAATTTCTAATATATAAACCATTTCAGATCATGCAAAAGGTATTAAGAAAACAAGAAAAAAAATATTAAGGAAGGTCTAGCTCTAGTTCTAGTTGTTTTTATATGACAACTATAACAAATCTGAATAATTTTGTTTCGAAATTATATTCCTCTGCAGCAGTTAGGAGAAACTTCCTTATCAAAAATATCATGTCTGAATCGAGTCCAAATTCTGGATTTAACAGGCCAAGAATGGTGGCCAAGAAGGTTTTGGGAAAGGTTTCCCATGATGGGGATGGTGCGGTTGTTCGGAGAGCCATTGGAAGGTATTCTTGACCTAATTTTTTTGTGGGTTTTGAGATTTTGATTTAATTGCAATTTACTCTGTCGTTATTCTCATATGGGTGGCTGCTGATTTTAATTGATTGATTGTTGTTTAGGAGTGACTTGAAGTACTTGGATCCTTTTCTAATGCTAGATGAATTTTCAGGTATGTTGGGTTTTGGTATGATTGATTTGGTTAGGCTTTAATTCATTATTGTAATTAAAATACTAAACATTTGGTGTCTCTGTTTTTGCAGTGACTCCTCCTGCTGGATTTCCAGATCATCCACACAGAGGTTTTCTTGGATTTTTTTCGTTATAAATAATGGGATTTCTGTTATTTTTGTGTACTATAATCTTAATGTTTAGTCTGTTTGGAATTTGGAATTTTGTTTTTCAGGTTTTGAGACTGTTACATACATGTTACAGGTAAAGTTGAGATTTTTGTACCACAAGTGTTCAAATGCCGTTGATGAATTTAGTTATGAAAGTATTGAATAGAATGAATTTGCAGGGAGGGATAACTCATCAAGATTTTGGTGGTCATAAAGGTACAATCCATACTGGTGATGTGCAATGGATGACGGCAGGCAGAGGAATAGTCCATTCTGAAATGCCTGCTGGAGATGGTGCACAGAATACCGGTTTGCAACTTTGGATCAATCTAGCTTCCAAAGATAAAATGTAAGAATGGAATGTTATTGTTTTTGTTGTTGTTCTACTTATCCTTTCTTTCTTTGTTGCCCCAAAACTGAAGCAATTTGAATTCCTTCTCTAGTAAAAAGTTTGGGTAATATTAATATTTAACATTATATCTTTTATCGCTCAACCTTTGTGTAGCTACAACTCGATACCAAACATGTCGTTTTTCTATGAAAATAAACGATCATAGATTGAGATTAGGTTTTTTGTTTGTGTTTCTATTAGGATTGAGCCACGGTATCAAGAACTTCAAAGAGAGGACATCAACAGAGCAGAGGTAGATGGTGTTGAAGTGGGTATTGTAGCCGGAGAATCCATGGGTGTTAGATCTCCGGTCTACACAAGAACACCCACTATGTTTCTTGATTTTACTATACAACCTAGAGCTCAAATGCACCAAAGTATACCAGAATCCTGGAATGCATTTGTGTATGTTATTGAAGGGGAAGGAGTTTTTGGAATAGTGAATTCATCAGCAGTACATGCTCATCATGTTGGAGTTTTGAGTCATGGTGATGGAGTTAGTATTTGGAACAAATCTTCTTCAAAACCACTGAGATTTGTCCTGATTGCAGGGCAGCCATTGAATGAACCAGTGGTTCAATATGGACCATTTGTGATGAACACACAAGCTGAAATTGATCAAGCCATTCAGGATTATCAATATTGTGAAAATGGATTTGAAAATGCTAAGTATTGGAGGTCTCATTCTCAATGATTCTGTTAGTGAGAGGTTGACAAAAAAACTTTTAGCATTTTCAAATCTATTAAATGACTAAAATACCCCACCCCTACCACCTAATAAAAATAAAAAAATAAAAAGGCAGCAG
>JAVXUL010000010.1:9331189-9347506 GCA_035590515.1 Trichilia minutiflora | reverse complement strand
AATATAAAATCATATAACAAAATTTTAATAACAAAAACATTTATATTATTATCGCATTTCATCATATATTTGTAAAATAGGATTTAAATAGAATAGTAAAACCAAAAAGAGTCCACTCACTACTTAGGGAGGGTGTACACTCCCTAGTTCCCCTTGTTCTTCGGTGACTCACGCGAATACCTCGATCTCGAACCTTCGCCTAACCATACAAATAACATATTATCAATACACGTTCCTATATGCATATGAATTCGAATGCATGAAATGAGGGCTAACCCCGGATTTCTAACGTCGAACTACTATGCAATATTATCTAAAATCCCCATTATACGCTAAATTATCTAATTAATATCGATATGGACCCACATTATAGCTAAACTAGCTCATTTCGATTCATATACGAGATTTTGATTAGTGAGCCCCATCTAATTACTGGAATAATAATCAAAGTTATATTCACATCCACCTGAAATTTTCAAAATCATAAATCTAACTTCCTACGACTTCTACGATTCCTTTATAACCCACATTGCTCATTAAAATTAAAATACGAAAGGTAAATCTAAGAAAATTGATACGAATCAAAATGCTTAAAATAACGAAATAAATATACAAACAAGTTAGAAACGAAGCTACGAACTTCGTGGTGTGGTTGGTTTGCTCCGATTTTGCCTCTAACTCAAAAAACCCCAAACTCCCCTCTTAAAATCCTAGGTGGCCCTTTGCGAATCCGCGTCTCTACTATCAAATTGATGCTCCCAGTGTGTTATACGTGTGGAATGTAGCTCGTCTGTGAAGAAAAATCGAAATTTGGCAAAGATTTGGGTGATGGATAAAGAGGGCAATGTGAAGAGAGGAGGAGAGGAGAAAAAGAGAAAAAGAAGGAGAAAACCCTAAAAATTTGACCCCCTGCCCCCTATTTATAGAAAAAAAGTGAAATTACCAAGTTGCACTTAAGTTCTCTTAAGAAAGAAGCTTCTGAAAAAGGGTAATCTCGTCATTTCACGCCGATTCGGTCGAACGAACAAAGATTCGTTCAGCCGAATCACCCCCTTCGATCGAACGAATAACAGTTCGCTCGAACGAATCCTTTAGCGTCTACAGAATTCAGAGAGCTTCTAAATTGTCGGTCGAACAAATCTCTCATTCGATCAAACAAAACCCAATTCGATCGAACGAAGCATCCATTCAGTCGATCGAACCCGCCAAAATTTGAAATCTCACTTAAATATTTTTCAAATGAGCCTAGAATTACACCCACAAGCACATGAAATGTGAAATGAATGCAGATGTATGAACTGGAGAAGTAGAAAATGACAAATATACCCTAGGGGTCTAAACACGGGTGTTATAATTAACCTCAAGTAGTTATATGATGATATCCATAACTGTCTTTGATATATCATAAACATAGCCCTCAAATAGGTAATTACTTATCTCACCTAGCACCATTCATCTAAACGATCTACTCGAGGTCTAACTTAAGATACCTTATTATTGTCACCAAATAGGCAGTCACCTGGGCACTACATCACATAAGTGGCCTCCTCAAGGTCCACTCTAGGTTAACTCATAAATCACTCACTTAGACAGTCTCTTACTTAGGTCCATTCTAAACTATCTGTCTCTATAACTATAGCTATAATCTCCTTGATCATGACCTCCTTGGTCATTTCACCATAAAACAAATCATTTAAACCTAGTCTCTTGGTCATATCATCAAATAAAACATCATTAAATCCAAATCCAAGTAAAATCAAAACCACCATATTTATCACAAATCCAAACCATTATTTATAAAGCGTATTACACATAAATCATTTTCAAGTCCATACATTCAATACTTATCATATAATCAATAATAATTTGGAAACCCATTTTCATTTTATAATCATAAAATAAATGATGTATAAATAGAATCATAAAATAGTTTCATTTCAAATCCATGTATGGCTGTTAAGGTCTCGTATATAAATCAATCACTATACAAGCTATTCGTTTATTTATTGATAAAAAAATAAATCATAAATCAATATTTAACTAACACCTCTAGTATTAATGCTATTAATATTACTATTATGTTTGCCTCTCACTATTTCAATAGGCTTAAGTTTCAATAGACCTCTCACTATTTTTACATGTACTCAAGATAGTTTGATTCCATCAATTAAGTGCATAATCAATGAACTCTACGACTACTATTTCTTCACTTTAGATTAGTTATGACACTCAAATATAAGCTTCACATTCCTTTCCCAATCTAAGTACAAATAGGTATTATTTTTGCCTTAAAGGGATGAAATCTTCATCTTAATGCTATTAATATTACTATCGTGTTTGCCTTGTCTATCATCACCTCTAGTATGGATCCTAATAGAATGTACATCATCATCACTATCACCAACCCCATAACCATCTTGTTCAAATTCATCATCAAGAGGAAGATTTCTAGCTCTTTGCCTTCGGTTATTAGTGGTGCTAGATGTTTGCTCAACTCCTCTATTTGGTTAGAATGTCTCTCTATTTTATCCCTCATCCTATTAAGTACATAACCAAATCTCTTGAATTATGAATGCATAGCCTTCAACATAAATGCCATATCTTGCTAGTTGTCACTCCTTTATTTGACATGATGTAAAGTTGTAAAAAAATACTGACAATAAACCTCACGCACTCCCTTACATATTTTACTCAATTAGATATCACTCCTCTAATGTTTTACACAAATAGACTTTTACCTTCCTTTTGATCTCACACTCTCTTGCCTTTTACTACTCAAGACTATGCTCTTATGATTTCTTTTCTAGACCAGCCACAAAAAATAGAAACTAAGAACCAAGAAAAGACAACAAAATAGACTCTAAACAAAGAAAATTTAAAATTTCCCAGTTGAAATTCAAACTTACCCCAAATTAAATCTAAACAATTCCTAAACAATCCAAATAACTATGCCAACTAAAATTATAGATGCCAATTGCAAATCAACAAATTCAATTGTCTAATATGAGGCACAATTTGAAAAGCCCAAATTGAGGTTATCCTTATGAACCCTAATTCCCAAATTCGATTTTCAATAGAATAATTTTTTTAATAATGATAAATTTAACACCTGAATGTAATAACTCAACTAAGATTGCATGCCAAAAGGTCAATTGATAGTGAGATCGCAAATACCAAGTGTAATGGCAATTCTCATTTTTTTAAATTTTCAATACAGTTTGGAAATTGGCACAAAAAATAATGTTTAAATAGTAAATAATCTAGAGATAAATTGTTTAAATTTGATTTGAGTCAAAACTCTGATACCAAATAATGCAGAAACCTAAAAATAACTAGTCTTGAAATCTTCAAATCAAATGTTTAAGAACCATAAACTCTTTAATTATGGAAGAACAGAATTCTAAACTCTAGAATAACATTGTACTCAAGAACTAATAATATAAATGTAAAAAAAATTGATGCCATAAAGATTATTAACTTTTGATAAATCATTGTAAATCCCTCAATAAACCACATAAACTAGTCAATTCTCACTTAAAGAGAAAAATCAAAATTCATTCAATAATAATATGTTGCCTTACAAGTTTTAGAGGCTATTTATAACCTTAACAAAAAACCTAACCCTAAAACGAATAAGAAGAAACCTTAGTGCTTTATGGATTTAGACCAAGTCAACATGAGTTTATAGGTCAAATTAAGACTAACTAAAATAAAGATCAAACTAATGGATTTCTCCAACAGTGATGTGAAAAGTAATTAAGACACCTTATTAGTTTAAACAATATGTGACACTTTAATTAAAACATGAATCACTTATTTAAAGTTATTTAAATGACTAAAGTCTAATTTAATATGTGACTAATTAAAAACTCTAATATTAAGTTTAGACTTGGTCTTCACACACCCTAATAAGGTGAATTAGCCTAGTTTTACAATTAAAACTTCTCTCTTGACCCATGCACATATCACTAGCTCTTGATTCACAATTCTTTATACGAATCCTTGAAATATCTCCTTAAGTTTCTTAGTTTTAGAACGTCTAATAGGATCATGTGATATAACTATGTTTTCGAACTTATCTTTTCTACATCCATCCTTTTCATGTATATTACTATTCATATCACAGTTGGGTAAGTACTAATTAACCCAAGATGGAAAAAAACGTATCTTGGATCTTTATAGATGCAAGTGGTCAAATGTCCCCAATTAAAGGCTAAAAAAGATAAAAAAATTGGTTGAAATACGTGGTACACAAAAAGAGCTTAAAATTAATATTGGGATTGAAGATGATAATGAGCAACTATCTAATGATGATTTTAATTGTGTGAATAGAATAGAAAACGAGAAATACGAAATCATCTCTAATTTTATGAACACAATTTAATCCAATGAAAAATACTCTAAACAATATACTATTAGAAAAACACACTTTAGTAGTCATGATAATTCAATTTCTATGTTGCAGGTTAAAACTGTTATTGATTTTGAAAAGTGTGTTTCTCAAAAAGTTATAAATATGTGCTGTGATATTCTAATTGAAAATTATAATAAAAAATTATTAATGGATAAAAATCAAATTGAAATGGGTATAATGAAGCCATTTCTCATGGTAAGTTGATAATAGTATTGTCAAATGATTTTATGATTTCTATGTAAGTACACTCAAAACTACAAATCAAAAAGGCTGAGATGTTGAAATTGGTGAAGTCTGCACAAAAGAGTGAAAAAACTCGAGGTCGAGTTTATCATAAGTGGGAGGATATGACATAAGAGTTAAGCGAGGATTTTTAAAGAGAAAACCAAAGATTAATATTGAATAAATTTTGTTTCAAATTATAGTATTTGACCAAAAAGAAAGACGAGAGAGAGAATTTGCGTATAGTGGAGGGCTACTGTCTTTTTTCTTTTTCAGATTTTATTTTATTTTATTTGTTTTTAGGATTTAATAAAAATATTATAATTTGTCAAACTTTATTTTTTATTATAAATAGAATGTTAAAACCCTAAGGGAGTAAGTTTGGATCCTTAGTTTTGACTCCTTCGATATTATTTTCTCTTAAAATAAAAAATCTGACTCTTTCTTTAGTGGATTCCAAAAACCCATTGAGATTAATTCGTAAAGTTAATCTTATTTATCATATTTTCACTGCATCAATATATTTTATATGAAAATACATCACACTTAAAAGAAACAACATCTAGGTTGATGAATTGAGATCCAAAAGAGTCGTTCAACATGCTTTTAAAGTACTTGTATGTGTTGGAACAAGTAAATGAAGGGATAATAATAGATTTAGTTCCAAATTCTAATAATAAGTTTTTGTATTATTTTTTTGTGCTTGGACATTGTTTAAAAGAATTTCTTTCTTTCATTAGGCCCTTTATTGTCTTTGACGGTACTTTTTGAAGTATACTTACTGCAGGACATTGTTTGTTGCAACCTGCATAGATGAAAATGAATAAATTTTATCCTTTGGCATTTGAGATCGAGGACTCAGAGAATAACATATGAAAGGAATAGTTTTTTTTGTTAGATTATACTGACTGAGTAATCGGAGATATAATTAATCATGTTTTCATTCTGCCATAATACGAGTATTAAGAAAGGGATTCACACTGTCTTTTTAAGTGCAGTACATGCAATTTGTGCTTATCATTTTTTGTGTCAATTACGATCCAAGTAAAAGTTTACGACTGGCAATAATAACACTAAGAAAGAGGATGATGTTGGTGTTCACATGTGGGCGTGAACTCACTTTTCTAAGCATATATACAATATAATGACTGCCAAAATTACTAAATACAATCCTCAGAAATGCTAGAAAACTTTCAATTACAACATTTGTCAAGATTATATTAAGTATATTAATGCAAAGGTAGTTCTACGAAAGGAAAACAGCGGCTTGTGCGTTAATAACAAATTTGAAATCATGGGCACATGCCAAAGTTAGCAAAGTTATAGAGCTCTTCGGGGCAATAATTGTCTTACCTATTGATCGTTGGACTTGAAAGTGAAAGACGGGTACAAAGATGGCATTGTTGATTTAGGTGCCAAAATGTGTACTTACAGAGAGTTCGACCTTGAACAACTTTCTCATGCTTGTGCAGTTGTAGTCGGAAGACAAAAATTATGATTTGACTCAATTGAGGTATCCTCACTGTAACATTAAATCACTTGTTATTGCACACGGAGAGCCCATTTATTGGTTAGCCATGATTGATGACATACGCGCAATCAAAATTAACTTGTCAATTGAGCATTCACCTTCCAAATGACGTCAAACCCAATGAATTCTATCAAATGGAGAGGAATTGTAAAGGAAAACAGTATTCATTTTGTCAGCAACTAGGTTACAGTCGACAAACATGCCGAAATCCAATGATGCAAGCCCACCATTAGTATGTCGAATGTGAATAGTCATTTTATTTGACGTAATCTAATGTAAGTGTTGTTATTTGTTTAACTCACAGAAAATTTGATGCATTTACTTTGATTAGTGTGTTTGCACTATGCCATGTAAACTTACCTTCATTGCACGAGTGTTCCATAAATATTGAAGTATTGACTGCTATGCAAAAAATTTTCAACTTGAAATTTTGATATTTTGACCACTATGTTATTGGCTTTTTTTATTTTATTTTCTATCTTTTAGTCAATATGTATGTTAATTCCATATATATGATTTTAAAAGTGTAATAGAGGTTTAGATTTACTTTCAATTTAATGCATTTTTTGTATCCTTCAAATAAGATCGAAAAACAAATATTGTTGTTGAACTCTCATGCAGGGAGGGACTGAAAAAGAATGTTGGACTCAATTTTTGTGTAAGGAATTGAACATTACTTTTAATAGGCACAGGGTACGGGAATCATGATTATACGATTGAATTCTTTACAAAAAAAAATTGAAGAAGATTACCTGGAATTATTATCGAAAGTTCTCAAAACCAGCGCATATGGGTTTACGCCCATACACGCATAAACCTTTACGAAGGGGTGGTGGATGCCGTGGCCCAAGTTGTGGGCCGCAGCGCACAAAACTTTTTCTTAGAAAATTTTTACTCTTTTTCGTTTTCTGAAATTCATATTCTCGTACAACTCATGGGAAAAACAATTTCCGAACCCTTCAAAATTAATTTGCGGAATGGAGTCCAAGTTATCTTTATTTTTTCTTGAGAAATCTAATCATGTCAGTATCTTTGCAATACGACATTCTGATTGAAAGTTATGCTCAATCATATACATAAATGTATCCATAATTTTATGAAGTTAACACTCAAATAACATGAATTTCTCTATACAAGAGCAAGATCATCAATATTATTCAAATAAATAATATAAAGATTTTGTACACGTACACACCAAATTTTGTGAATGAGCATTGCTAATTCGATAACTCACTTAATATGAGCATAAAGAAATTTTGTTGCTGACAGAGAAGCACCTATTTACGTATTGTGGTCAATGTGAGCATCGCTAGGCTTCTAACAGCCTTACTAACCTCTTTCATATCCTTCATTGGTTGCTCATGCCAGTAGTCAACCTATAAAACTCTTCAGGATTGTCAAAGAAAAGTCGTCTCACAGTGATGGTGATAGCATTATACCTGTCCTCACTCCTCGTCATACTCTACTAACATTTCTCTCAATTGCAAATCACTTTCTAGCACAAAATTTTTATTGGATTACAAAAGGTACAACAAAAAATCATAACTCATATTCTTTGTAACAGGTAATCTCATATGCTAACACTTTCACAAATGTCTTTCTATATATAGTGCATTCAATGAGTATCGATTAAGATACACTGTCTTCACCTTGTTCACTTCACCACAATTGAAAGATACATAATGAGAGAGCCCTGAAGCAATGCCAGAACCCCGTTGGAGTACTGGCTACCAACGACTTCCTTAATCCAAGTGTAAACGTTAATGGTTTAAGTACGCGTGCAACAGTTAATGGTTGTGCCATTAAAAAAGAATGTTGTATATATGAAAACAAGACTGACATCCCAGTATCAGGAACAGTAAAGAGGCCCTTGACAGTATTTATTTATTTGTTAATCAAGAAAAATGAACTGGTTTTTTAATAAGGGCACCTAACAAGGATGAATACATGCACATCCACAATTCCACATGGAAGTTGTTGTGTAAAGTACTATCAAGTTTTGTTTTGCTTTTATTTTTTAAAATAAAGGACTATCAAATTGTTGAAATTGTTCTATCTTTGTGAAGACTCCAAAAATTGCAACAAGAGAATTTTCAAGTACTTCTCAAAAACTTACACCAAGTGACTTGGAACAAATATACAAATATTAGTCGCACCCAATCAAGAAAACAACACAATCTTTAATCTCATAGAAATATTAGGATCACAATTAATCATGATTATAATATAAAGATAAAATATTTATAATTTTTAGTAATATCATTTATTTTTTATCAAAAAATTTATGATAAAAATTTCTTTATTGTTTTCTAAAAAGTCATTTATTTTTTCTTAAAATATTTGTGATAAATACCTTCTTATATTTTAAAAAATAACAAATATCTCTTTTATGACAGGCCATAATATTGATTTTTAATATATAAATCCTTAATTTTTATGATATAAGTTCTTTGATAAAATTAATAAATTATATATTTATTTATATTAAATAATTATTATTTAAATTGATAAATTATTAAATTATTTTTTAATATAATCATTAGGATCATATAAAATTAAAAAAATATTGAGATATTTTTTTTAAAAAATAAAAATATTTTAAATTTTTAATGCTTATACTTATCTATTTTTATTTTTATTTTTAATTATTAGTTTTAATTATAATTTATCCCATCTAAGTTTTTCAAATATAGTATATTTAATAATTTAGATCAAGTTGAGACCATAATTTATAATTTGTCCATAATTTTATAGTCTTTTAAAAGTAATTTTATGAATTTAAACTTTAAAAGTTATATTATGAAATATTTGGATTAAACTCATTAAATATATAGGACAATTATAATACTTTGTACTATAAAAAAATTATTTTATAATTTTATATTTATAAGTACTTCTAAAAGCAAATTTATCAAATATCAATTCAAAAATAAAATTTTTAGTATTTATTCTTATCCACTTTTATTTTTAATTTTTTTTCAAATACATAATTTATAAAACTTAAATTAATAAATTTGATTTTAAAATATTATAAATTATGAGATCAGCTTGTTCTAAATTATTAAATATGATATATTTAACAAAAAAATAGATAAAATAATTTATAATTAAAATTAATAATTAAAAATAAAAGTGGATAAGTATACGTATTGAAAATTTAAAATAATTCTATTTTTTAAAAAATAAGTTAATAATTTTTCAATTTTATATAGTTTTAAAAGCTATATTTAAAAATAATTTATGAATTTAAATAAAAATTATTTGATATAAATAAATATATAATTTATTAAAAGATTTATACAGTAAAAATTATAGATTTATATAATAAAAATAAAGATTTATATGATAAAAATTAATATTTTTATCTTATAAATATTTTAATAAGATAATAAAAAATATTTTAGATATTTATAAGAATATTTTTATCATAAACTTTTTTATATTATTAAAAATGATAAGGTATTTATCTTTCTCTCCAAAATAAATAATAAAGCCAGCAAACGCAATGCTTATGGATTGTTGATGTCATGTTAATGCATCGAGAAATCTATGAATTCTTCCAAACTTATATGTTAGTCCAACTTCATTTTATTAAAGGAAGTAGTACAAAAAATAGAGATAGAAATAGAATAGGAGGAGAAGAAGAAGTCGGCAGGCAAGTCAATACGCATGCAATCACATCATCTAATGACTCCTTCTATCCCTTTCTCTTTCTCGAGGATTTAAAATTTGTTTGTTGCTTCAACTTTTAATTTCAAATTTTGAGAATAAGAAAAAGAAATAATATATACTTATAATTTACATAATGTTCTTTTTTATATTATTAAAAACTTATTAATTTAAATAGCGTTTATTTTTTAACTAAAAATTAAATACTCAATAAATTTGAATATTTGAGTTTTAATTAATTAATTAGTTATTTATTTGTCTAAAATCTGAATATTTTAAGTATTAAATTGTCTATTTTAATTAAAAAATATTATTTTCATATTTCCATTATTTTTTTTTAAATTTTTGTAAAGTTAATGAATAAAATGTTTAGGATTTTTTAAATTGAAACAAAAACTTAAAAATATAACCTTTTCTTTTCATTTTAGCAAAAACTGTCTCAATTAATTTTCTGCAAACTTTTTTAACATATAAGTTTCTAATGTATTAAAATTTATTATTAATTATTATATTAAATATCAAAAAGTATTATAAATAATAAATATAAAAATCTTAACAAATATCTTACGAATAGTCATTAACAAAATTCTTGATATATTTAATAATTAATATATTAATAAAGTTTGACTTTAAATTTTTTATTGAATAATAAATTTTATAATTTTTTAACTATAAATAAATGAATGCTAGTGATTTACAAAATAAATATCTTAATTTTTTTGTTACTTTCTTGTTATGATCTTGAATTCTTGATGAATCACACGTTATTATTATCATAACATGATCAGCATCTATTATGAAATATGTCCTATACTTAATTGAAATTGTAAAAAAAAACGCTTAAATCATAATTATTAATGATGTAATTTGATTGAATAAATGGTAATTATTTACCTTGTATTAATAAAAAAAATTCAATATTAAAAATATAAATTTTGTCAACCCTAATTCATGGGTCTCATATATGATAACCGTCACAAATTTCCTAATAAGCATTCTTTAAATCCAGAACACTTACTAAGAATTTGAAAGACTGAAATCATAAACAAATATAAAACACTTCCACTGAAACCTCTTCGAAATTCCCAAACTGCTCATTTATCAAAATCAACACAAACCGTTCTAAAATGTTTATTCTCAAATTCATCATGAATAAAACCATACATCAATCTAAAAAGTTGCACAACCCAAGGTTTAAGAATACGTATTCGTTACAAATATCCATTTTTAAAACATAAATCCTTCGTGTTCCTGAAACAATGAAAGTCGTGTATATCAACTGACGCTTTAAGTGGACTCAATGCTAAGAGAGTGAGTCGAATATATGATCAATACCTCCAATAACAGCTCTCGATGCAATCACCACTCTCCACGCTACCGCTGAGTTACACCTGTGAGTGGGAGAAAAAGGTGAACATAATAAAGTATATTCAATGAGGGAATAAAAATAAAACAATAAAATAGCTTATAACAATAAGAATAAATACAATCATTTTCAAGCAATATTTATTTATTTAAATAAAACACCGCAAAGAAGAGCAAGTTGAAAGTAGCTTTTTCGTTCTCAAACCCAAAACTTAATACATACTGAAGAAATCATTGGGCGTAGCCGATATCCTGATAATTACGCTGATCAGGCGTAACACTAAGCCATCAGTGGATTTTCTATGCAAATAAAACATACTATTTTATAAAAATATATTTAAATGCAAGAAATAGAATATGTAGGGTTTAGTTAGAAAAGAAGCCTATCACTGATGTTAGGCGTCCAGTAGTCACGTGATGATACTCGTGACTGTCCTCTACGAATATGCAGCTCCAGATAACCACTATTTGACACACACTCACCTGGGTGGTCTTCTCGAGATCCATCCTCAAGCTACCTTAGTACAAATCCCCAAATGGACTATCAACCGTCCCAATCTGGCACACACTCACCTAGGCACCCACCTCATGGTCTTCTCCCAGGCTACTTCACAGTACTCAGCTAGACGACCTCAGCTCAATCCGTGCTAGGCTACCTCATCAACATTCACCTAGACAGCCTCTATCTACGTCCGTCCTAGGCTACCTCATACAACACTCACCTGAGATTTACATACCAGGGAACTCCTCCCCCGGCTACATCACTGTAGTTACAGAAATCATACAGGCCATCATGACTGATATCACCAACATCTAGGCCCTCTCGGCCTCATCACCAAAACACAAAACCAAAACAACATAAGAAAACCTCGCCCTCAGGTCGTATTATCATAAACCATAAAACAAAACATAAAACCCAGCCCGTCGACCGTATCACCACATAAAAGAGACTAAAACCTAGCCAACTAGCCTATCATCATACGCAAACCAAAAAATATGGCCCACTGATCAAATCATTATCAGAAAGATCCATATTAAAGTATAGCATAAATAAAAATTGGCCTAACGGCCATCATTCACATATAACACACATAAACCCGTAAACCAATGAAATCAATTGGCTCTCCGGCCATAAACCAATAAACAGAAATATCAGAATCCATAATCATTCTCATTACACAAACATATCTAAAATAAAAGCATTAGTTCTAAAGGTTCGACATTTATCATGCATATATATATATATATATAAATCATTTAACATATTGAAAACATAAAAAGAATTCACTTACAGGTTAGGGAGGGTACACACTCTCTAGAGTTCTTCACTCAGGTTGTGTTCCTGGTCCTCGCGATTGGAGTCTATACACAAATATACCAAAACTCCATTAATCATTAAGTCCTTAATACCAACAACCCACATTATAGTTAGAATAGCGCATTTCGACTCGATATCATAGTTCCTACAAGTGGGTCCCATATTCTCGTGTGAATATTAAATTAAATACTGTTCACAGTTATGCACATTCCTCGAAATCTCATTTTTAACTTACTAATGAGTTACCCAATGCCTCTACTTTCCAACGGATACTAGAAAATTAAAATACATATAGTAAAACTCAAAAATCTCATATGAAGCACAATAAAAATCCATACGAATTAAAGTGGATAAAATACAAAATGAGATATACAGACGAGTTAGAAATGGAGCTACGAACCTCGTGGTGTGATCGGTTTCCTTTAATTTAACCTATAACACTAGAGACCCCAATTTGAGCTCCGAAACCCTAACTCTTCTAACTCATTTTCAGTGCTTCTACCAGCAAATCGACACTTCTAAGAAGTTAGATACAGAGAATGTGAATAAATGATGGTGAGAAATCAAAGAAAGGATGAGAAACAAAAAATGTGGGTGTATGGCAGAGAACGAACGAACGAAGAAGAAAAGAGGAGAGAAAGAAAGAAAACGAGGGGAGAAAAAGAGGGGGCTTAGCCCTTTTTATAAAAGTTGGGACAAAATTATCATTTTCCCCCTGATTTTTTTAAGAAAAGAAGCTTTTAGATAGGAACAAATCAATCTTTTCGTGCGATTCGGTTGAACGAATCAATTAGTTCGTTCAAATGAATCGAACCCTTTGTTCGATCGAGGATTTCACGAGCTCCTGAAAAATTTCAGCCCAAACATTTGTTCAACCAAGACACTCATTTGTCAACCGAATGATGTTTCGTTCGAAGGAATTACAGATTCGTTCGAACGCAAATTATTGAGCTCCTTAAAAAATCTGGTGCCATTGATTCGGTTGAACGAACCAATTTTCGTTCAGTCGAATCCATTCATTCGAACGAAGTTCAATATTCGTTTAACCGAATGCTTCTCATTTTGAGTTTTCTCTTGCGATCAAGTTCTCATTAAATTCTCGACATCCATTTTCATTTCATAATCAATCTAACTCTTTTAAAACCTAATATCAACCTTCAAAATACTATCAAACCTTACAGAACCCAAGCATATATTTATAAAAAGACGAAAATTTCCTTAACTGAAAATACGGGGTATAACAAATTTTTTATAAACTTTTTTATAAATAAATATAATAATATTATTTTATTTATTTTATAAACATAAAAAGGAGGAATGGCAAATTCCCCCCTAAAAAGCAAAATAATGTTACACCCCCCCCTATGGGGTGTGTGGCAAAATCTGAGCCACCCATTACACAAAAACCAGGACTCAGATTTTGCCACACACCCCATAGGGGTGTGTGTGGTATTATTTTACTTTTTAGGGGGAATTTGCCATTCCCCGTATAAAAATTATATAAAATATTTAATAATAATATTTTTTATAACAACAGTTTATATAAATATTATAATTATACGTCCAATAACTTTGTTTTTTGAAAAAAGAATATTGTAGCCTAACAAAATCAAGCACGGAAATTCTTTAATAAGGATATCTAATTATTAAATAGAAATAAAAATAAATATAAATGAATAATTTTCAGATTCCAGTTTTGACCAAACTTGGCAGTTGTGAATAGTTGAACCTCAATGCAATTCTCTTTTTTTTTTTTTTGAATGAATCGAGAGAGACCCCATCCCATCATGATTACATAAGCTTGACATCATCATTATGATTGATCCAAAGCGTAATGTGGAGCCCACAAGAAATATTTCCCCACATATCCAACTTCCTACTGTCAGTCCGTCCGTCGGACCCAACGAACAACAAATTTTTATTTTTTTATTTATTTTTAAATTCTAAAATTCTAATATATAAACCCATTTCAGATCATGCAAAAGACATTAAAAAGAACATGAGAAATTAAAAAAACAGAAGAAAAAAGTCTCTCTCTAGTTCTAGTTGTTTTTATGCGAGAGCTATAACAAAATCTGTATAATTTTGGTTTGAAATTGTATTCCTCTGCAGCAGGTGGAAAATTTTCCTTATAAAAAATATCATGTCTGAATCAAGTCAAAATTCTGGATTTGGCAGGCCAAGAATGGTGGCCAAGAAGGTTTCGGGAAAGCTTTCCCATGATGGGGATGGTGCTGTTGTTAGGAGAGCCATTGGAAGGTATTCTTGACCTAATTTTTTTTTGGGTTTTGGAGATTTTGATTAAATAGTAATTACTCTGTTGTTATTCCCAATATGGAAGGGTGATGATTTTGATTGATTGAGATTAAATAGTAATTACTCTGTTGTTATTCCCAATATGGGACGGTGCTGATTTTGATTGATTGATTTGGTTTTCAGGGGTGACTTGAAGTACTTGGATCCTTTTCTAATGTTGGATGAATTTTCGGGTACGATGGTTTTGGGTATGATTTATTTAGTTAATTTTTCATGCATTATCATGAGTTCATGACTAAAATACTAATCATTTGATGTCTGTGTGTTTGCAGTGTCTCCTCCTGCTGGGTTTCCAGATCATCCACACAGAGGTTTTCTTGGGTTTTTCATGATCAATAATGGGAGCTCTGTCATTTTTGTGTACTATAATCTTAATGTTTATCCTGTTTTGTTTTATTTTTCAGGTTTTGAGACTGTTACATACATGTTACAGGTAGGGTTGAGATTTTTTGCACCAAAATTGTTCTAATAAGTTGATAAATTTAGTTATGAAAGTAATGCATAAAATGAATTTGCAGGGAGGGATAACTCATCAAGATTTTGGTGGTCACAAAGGTACAATCCATACTGGTGATGTACAATGGATGACAGCAGGGAGAGGAATAGTCCATTCTGAAATGCCTGCTGGAGATGATGTACAAAATAACGGGTTGCAACTTTGGATCAATCTAGCTTCCAAAGATAAAATGTAAGAATGGAATATTCCTTCTCGAGTAAAAAGTATTTGGTAATATTAATATCTAACATTTTAACTTTTATTGTACAATTATTGTGTGGCTACAACAACTCAATATCAAAAAGATGTCCAGTTTCTGTGAAAACAAACAATTATAGATTGAGATTGAGATTGAGAAATGTGCTTGTTCCTGTGTTAGGATTGAGCCAGGGTATCAAGAACTTCGAAGAGAGGACATCAACAGAGCAGAGGCAGATGGTATTGAAGTGGGTATTATAGCTGGAGAATCCATGGGAGTTAGATCTCCAGTCTACACAAGAACACCCGCCATGTTTCTTGATTTTACTATCCAACCCAGAGCACAAATGCACCAAAGTATACCAGAATCCTGGAATGCATTTGTGTATGTTATTGAAGGCGAGGGAGTTTTTGGAACAGTGAATTCATCGGCAGTACAAGCTCATCATGTTGGAGTTTTGAGTCATGGAGATGGAGTTAGTGTTTGGAACAAATCTTCTTCAAAACCACTGAGATTTGTGCTGATTGCAGGGCAGCCATTGAATGAACCAATGGTTCAATATGGTCCATTTGTGATGAACACACAAGCTGAAATTGATCAAGCCATTGAGGATTATCAATATTGTAAAAATGGATTTGAAAATGCCAAGTATTGGAGGTCTCACTCTGAATGACTCTGTTAGTGAGAGGTTGACAAAAAAACTTTTTTAACATTTTCAAATCTATTAAATGACTAAAATACCCCACCCCTACCACCTAATAAAAATAAAAAAATAAAAAGGCAGCAG
>JAVXUL010000010.1:9306818-9324152 GCA_035590515.1 Trichilia minutiflora | reverse complement strand
ATATTCTGTTTTATTTTTGATTAATGAGTTTGAAAACAGGTACTAATGCCTTGCGGGTTCTAGGAGTACATTCTAAGCGATAGGATATATTCTTGGGATTCGCGGTGATTGTCACGTGGTCAACTAGGGTCGGGGCGTGACAGATATGTTTGAGAGATCATCAAGGGTATCGATACATTTGTCATGGGCTCCGAGGGTATCAAAATGTTCCTGCGTAATCTTCAGTTTCTTCGTCACCAACGTATCAATATGTTGAGCAAGGGTATCTATATGTCTAAGCATTCTTCAAAGGTATCAAAATGCTTCAGGCAAGGTTCTGAAACTCAGGCTTGAATTTAGCATTATAGTCAAAACGTGTCGATGCGTTTGAGACTGCCATGTTTTCTTGACTCGATTCCAAATTTGAACTCCTGAAAAGCATATTTTCCTTCCAAAAAAAATCAAGTGAAATGTATGCCATATAATCATCACTCAATAAAGTTTTTATATATATCACATGCATAAATTACTTTTCTATATATTTTGGTATTATCAAAAACAAACATTTGCCAATTAAACATATGGCATCAAAATATTTTGGGGTCATCAATCCCCTATCTCCCTTGCCAAATGAATTCCCAGCAAAATGAACCCTCCATGACCTATTTATAGGCATCAGGGGTAAAATTATCATTTTGAGATAAATTACTTTTCGGGGGCAAAACGATCATTTCTCATCCCGTTTCGTATTCTGACCTCTGTTTCATTATCTATCTCCATAACGGGCTTTGTTTTCTACCCCAAATTTATTATCAAAATATTTAGTCCCTTCTTCGGAAGTCTTCCGTATCATCAATGTCCGTTTCTGTTCATTTTCAATCGTTTTTTATTTAAATTTTCATAAAAACATTATAACTCTATCAATCTTTATCTAAATTAAGTGTCGTTTGCGGCATTGGACTCTACACATTATAACCATCCTACCGATCTCAAAATATTCAAAAAACAAATTGGCTACAAGGTGCTGCTTTAGAAATCGGATCGCGATTATGCCTATTTAGTTAGAAAATATCATAACTCTCTCAATACTTATCCAATTTGAGCACATTTGTGACATGATCATCTAGATGTTACAAGATTTCATACGGTACTCACCAGTGCAATTTTTGATACTTCTACAATAATCATGCCTAAATAACCAAAATACCTCTAGCCCATTTCTATTCACTTCACTCCTCAATTAACACGCCAATCATATACTTATACTTGTACCTTATAAATAAGTTATTACACACTCATACGAGATGAATAACTCAATAATTAACACCTAGGCACGTATTTTTGATGAAAACAAAAATACTCCTCATAGATAAAATGACAAAATGTCTTTAAGTTAATAAATAAGTATTACAAATCCCAAATGTTTTTGTTGACCATAATCAAAATGGATTAGTGATGATCGAATCTTGAAAATTTGATGGTAAGAAACACAATGGTGGTGACAGATTGATATAATTTACTATGATTGGATGACAAACTTTAAAACAATGTCATGGTCCCTCATGATGTAGACTCTTAGTCCTGATGATTGATTGTCGAAGCTACTTGAATAGAAATACGATGGTTGTTGAGTTTATTAATGGTGGTGGTGCCTCTTAACATGCAATGTTTGGCAATGATGTTCTAAATTCTCGTAATTTCAAATTGCTTTTCTAACAGTTCTAACAAATGACAATTGCTCAAAGGTGTTTTGGTTTGATCAGTAATATAATTTGAGTCAAACTATGGTCCTTGATTGGCGAATAGCATTGGATGATCAACGAACGGCTTTGGGGTTTTGGTTGATCGACGATGAGAGGCGATGATCCAATGAGATAATTTTTTGGTTTTAGTGATAAGTTTTTAAAAATTAAGGGTTTTAATGATATTTTTCTTAATAGGCTAAAGTTATAAGTATACATATCATTAGCTTATTCCATTTGGATAATTAGGGTGGGCACATATGATTGGATTCGTTTAAGATAAAATTTTAAACTGATTTACATATTACGATTTAAAATTAAGTCAATCCAATTTATTAAAATATTATAAATTAATTTAATCCAAACTGAAAAATACGGTTTAAAGCAGTTTGGATCCATGATTTAAATTATATTATAAAATTAAAGATGTAATAGTTGATTACTAAACACTGAAGAGAGAATTCTATAACAAATTTTTTTTAAACACTTAAAGAGAGAATTCCACAACAAATTTTTTTTAACCCTTCCATGAATAATTTTTCTTTATTAATAGTTATCACAAAAAAGAGACAAAGAGATGATAAATAAATAAATAATAATAATAATTTTTATATAATAATATTAAACAATTTGATTTATAATTTATCGATTTAGAATTGATCTAATTTATAATCTAAGCCATAAATAACAGTTTAAAAATATTAATTAATAAATTAATAAATAAAATTTTTAAATCGATTCAAATTATAAATTTTAAAAATTTGAATTAATTTAAATTAGTTCAATTTAAAAATATCCACTCACTCTTATAGATAAAAAGCGTTCGAACCGACCTTAGCTTTATAAGATGATCGGTACCACAATAAACTTCTAATTAAAGATTAATTTATTTACACACATGAGATTCACGTTTCTCAATAGTAGTCAAATTAATGGTCGTGCTACCACACAGAGAGGTGAAAAATAAAATATAAAAGAGAAAACCTTCCGTACAAAAAAAAAATTAATATGATTATTTTTTTAATTATTAAAATTACTTTTAGGATTGAGGCACGCAGGAATCAGATTTTGTTATGCAAGAATTGGATTTCTGACAATATTTTCTTTGTTGAAAATGGTTAGGATTGTTTGGTGTTTGCTCAGCTAGAAAGTGGAGAGAAAACGGAAAGAAAAATTCTTCTGTTCACGGCAATGCTCTTCCTTTTCTTTTTCTTTTTCTTTCTTTCTTTTTGATGTTCTTATGTATATATAAATACATTTAGGAAAGATAGGTGGAGCACTCATCCTTACACTTATCTAATAATTTTTCGCCAAGTATATATTCATTTTGAAATTTACTGATCATATTTAATAATAACCACAATGGGAGAAAAAATACAACAAAGTATTAGATAAATATGAAAATTTAGATGGGACAGATGACATATTGTTATTGTATGATTCTATTGGGACCATCCTAATGAGTCTTTATATAACCATCTCAACTAATGAATGATAGTGGTAATAAATCTGTTAAATAACTTATAATAATGCTACTTCCATGTTACATAAGTATCTCCACACTTTTCTCCATAACTCAGTATCTCCACGTTACACGTGCATAAATAATCAGAGACAAAAATATATATTAATTCAGCAAAATTTGTATTCTTTTGACATTCCATGATGAGTATTGCATGAACAGATGAATAGAAAAGCAGCAATTCGATCATAAAACTCACAAAATTATGAAAGCATATCCTCAAACTAGAAAAAATTGATGAATTTAGTTACTTGGTTATATACAATTTTCTTTCTTCTACTTGCAGTTTCCAAAGATCAAACGAAGTTAGGTAAGTCTGGCTAGCTTCATATCACAACATCGCTATACCAACCAAATAATCACGATGACGTTGGTTTGCATCCACATGTGCAGTTCTCGAGTTCGTTATGGAGCTTCTGCAAGAAGGATTGCATGTAACATCATGTCATCTGAGGTTATATTAAGAGATTTGCCTTATGATTATGATAAAATAAATGTTAAGAAGTTATAAATTAAATGCAAGAAAGTTTCATAGAATAGAGGTCTTGAGATCAAATCCTATTCAAGCAATTGGGTAAGTAGGTTCACTTTTGTGTACTCCTAACTTCAATTTCGACTGAGGTCATAGGCATTTCCTTTTCACACCGTAAGAAAAAACATAATAATCTTGTAACTTTTATTTCCTAAAGATATATTTACATACCTGAATTTGATTTTGAAGGCCTTTGATATGCTGCACTGCTAAGTCTAACATGTCGGCATAACTTGTTTGCTGTAAAAACGTAATAAAGAAATGTTAAAACATATAGCAACATTAATGCATCAGACCAGCACCAGCAAATCATGATTGGCAAAACTTTGAATTGCAAAATACCACATAAATACCTTATCCATGTTCGGAACAAGCTCTTGCAATTTCTTCAATTTCCTGCTTATTCTAGTTCTTCTCTCCTGTACATTGTTTAAAAAGAAAAGAAAAAAAAGTACAGCTTAGAAATGATTAAATGTAGCAACAGTTAAATTCAAGATATGCCTACTTTTCTCCGAATAAATAATAAACCTCTTGATTATAGGGATACTAACTATAGTCTTATTATCATAATAGCTTGACACTAAATGTTGCAATAGTTATCACACATTTCCCGAACACTCTTTTGTAACTAACAAGTGCTAGTACAAAATTTGTTTCTGACAGTCAATTGGATTGTAAAAGAAAGAAAAATCTCAGACAACGAAACTGGTTTCATATAATCAAAAGGAACTTGTCACCTAAAATGTTCCACTAGATGAGATTTAGGGTTATAGTAGTGTCTTCATCTGCAATGATGGATTCCCATCAGCCAGAACAAAACAATCTAATATCCATAAAGCTGTGGAAATCCTGAAAGTAATCATCTTCTTTATTTTTTAACTGAATCTTTACTAACCCTTTCAGCAATGCTTCGGGGATGCGTGGCACAGCCACGTTTAGCACGAATTTTACAAGGTATAGAATCTTCAGGGATATGTAGAAACTTTTCCACTGCTGCCATTTCAAGAGTTGTCTGCGGCATGCTAAACTGAAATGAACAATAACATACGTTTAGCAGTTTAAATGCAAGTTAAAACTGGAGTGAGGTGATTGTCAGTAATAGACATTCATGGTGAACTTCCTCAATTGTAGAATCATGCTAAAATAAAATTTAACTAGTAGAAGTAAGCTAAATACTGGAAAAAGTATATGGAAAGCAAAACATAAAGCTAAAAGTTACATAACTTATTAGTATCATTGTGCCGAAAGTGCTGCTACCTCATGCTCTAAGATGAAAAAATGTTACGATTTCTTTTCATTTTTTTTAGCGTTAAATCCAACAGATATAAGCAAGTGAAAATAACTAAAAGCTGGAATTTGCACTAAATGTAACTAAATATAATAATTATATTTATTAGTTGGAAGCAATACTATGACCATAAATTTTGTGCATCGCTATCACCGGTGTATATATGTTTACTATTATGGCAAAGCCCATAGAGGGTAAACTAGAAAATGTTTCTCTATTCAATGATTAGTAGTATAGACTACAGTCAAGCTGAAGTTATTCTCAACTTTAATAATACAAAAGTACTCGGAAATAATTTAGTACCTGAGATTCCAAGGTATTGAGACAATTAAAAATGTCTCCTTCCAAAGTTTTTGTTCTTTTGCTTGGAGGGGCAGAAAACACAATTGAATTTCCGTTCTCCCATGAGTCCATTCCAAAACTTGTAGGGGCATAAGAATGTGTTGCATTTTGGTGGTTGCTACCAGAATTAACTCCATCCATACCATTCTCACTTACTTCAGAGATCTGAGAGAGCGAATCTTGTCTGATGAAACTTAATTGAGGCTTTAACCTTGACACTCCAAGGCCACCATTAGAGCCCCCTTGCGAGTTATAGTTTCTGGTCTCCCTTGTAACTGAGAAACCTGCTGTCAAATTGACTGCAGTGTCAGGTGATGTAAAAAATAAAACAACAATAATAGATCGATCAAAATTGACATTTTTCAGTTTTGATTAAATGAACCAAGAAAACAAAAAACTGCAATACAACTGATGAGATTTAGATTCTTAAATGAGATATTTGTTAAGTAGACCATCCTGCACAGGCACAGGCTCAAAAATAAAAAAGTAGCTTCTGAAGGAGGATACAAAATGCATTTTCGGGAAAAAGGATCTAACTACACTAATCCCAGCCAGAAGTTGTGCCTCTAAATATCAAAAGAGTTTAAGTAATGATACATCAATTTAATGATATAAATGGCAACAACCGCCGCATTCATTTGGTTGCATAAGATTCCTACATAAAAAGCACATTTCAAAACAAGCTATGGAATATTACCACCAAAAATCTGGTCAATTATATTAAAAAATAATTTAAAGAGATATAGGTAAAATATGAAGAGTGTAAGATCAGGTTTACATGGTTCTACAATTTGCTTGCATTTACTGACCGAATAGTAGAGAAATATTTCTAAAAGTACAATGAAAATGTAAAAATCTCTCTCTCTTGACGTGTCTTGTCTTTTCTTTCTGGTTCTCTTTGGTGGATCTTGTTTATATCTTTCTAGCGATCGTAAATACTTTATTTATAACATCTGTTGTAGATTTCATGTAGGGATTCAGTTGGTTGGCTTTATCAAATCTCATAAAATCTACTTAGAACTCTCTTATACCAATCTTATCATTTGTCGTATCAATCTCTAATCTATAAACTCTTAGTTTAAGTTAAATTTATTCTTGAACAGTTTTGAATTAGTTTAGGTAAAACTTGACTTCTTGAATCATTTGACTAGCTTTCTCATATTAGGAGCCATACGGGTCCTTAGAAACTTACTATTAACCTGACACTACATATAGGAAAACAAACTATTAATAGAGAAACATCACTATTCTGGAAGGAAAATTATTTGCCATGCAGAGTTGTTATTGCTTGCATAGTAAGATGCCAACTATACTCTACTTCTACCACACAACAACATACTATGCACTATTCCTTCCACGCAATTTCCTGGTTTCATAGAAAAAAGCTTCCATATATTGCTTGTATGCACAACTGAGGGAAGCTGAATGAATTTGCATGGCTCTTACACCTTCTTTCTAACCAACATCCTCAATAGGTGGTACCTACTCTTCTAGCTTTGGTCAGCGTCTACCGCTCAATCATAAGTTTGCTCTTATCTTTGTGTTTATTTATTTTTAGTATAATAACTACCTCAACTCTTGAGGATGGCTATTTTTTGGCAGGAGAGTTTTTTTCTTTTTCTTTGTTAGTCGAATTTTTATGTGTTTTGAATATTATTGTCATACATACTGAGATGGCAAGTCTTTTTGTATATATCATTCTGCGTGCTGTCTTGATCTTTGATTATTATCTCAATCTGACAGCTAGAAAGCTTTTACTTTCCTATATATAACCCTATTGTTTCATCATTTCTTATCTTTAAGACTTTTCATTTGCTTCTTAGAAATAAAAGTTTTTTAAGAGATACTTTAACTCTTTCCAAATATTTTCCTTTCCACCTTCCTTTTCTTCGGTGAGTTTTTTTATGCTTTTTTCTTACTCATTTATTTACTTGTATTAATCATGTCTTTTTCTCCTAGTAGTGGGTACTCTATCCACTAAATTCCTTGTTCATGAAAAGGATAGCTTCCATGAGAGTAACAGTTACCAAGCTCCTATTGAGGTGAATTTTGTCTCTGCTTCCTTCCACCATTCTCCTACCATGAAAATTTCTACCCCATTATGTCCAACTCTTATCAACTACTAATTAGAGTATGAACTATAGAAAAAGAAAGGTTAAATCAATTTACCCCTATCTCTGCCTTCATCCATAAATACAAGTATGATGTTCGCAAATCCATCAAAGTTAACAAAGTGGAAAAATGTGTGTCACCTAGTTCTTCCCGCTTGGGAGGACTTCATCCCTGCTTTTATAGATAAGGCTTTAGGCTGCCTTTTCACCTTTTTCTATGTTATATGCCAAGTTGTTTCCGTTGCACCCCAGCCAGTTGTCTCTAAAATTGGCAAGTTGTAGTTGGTATATATA
The DNA here is from genome assembly GCA_035590515.1 of Trichilia minutiflora. Classification (NCBI taxonomy): domain Eukaryota; kingdom Viridiplantae; phylum Streptophyta; class Magnoliopsida; order Sapindales; family Meliaceae; genus Trichilia; species Trichilia minutiflora. Next base: position 9,316,342 of record JAVXUL010000010.1, on the reverse strand, counting down.
TTTTGCGAAGATTGTGAGGCTGTTCTCTTTCTTCATTTAGACAATTTCAAAGATTATATGGCTTTCAATTATCTGCAGAAGCAAGTTCTCCACTAAGAGTTTGTATCATGCAATTGTTATTCACAACCAGGACCTCTGATCCTTGGTTATGTTCTCAAGCTTCGCCAATAGAAGGATAAAAGTGTCCTGGCCGAGCCTAACTAGAATTTGGTACTAGCAATGAGTATCCCACACGTTGTATAAACACTCATTTTCATACTCCAGGTAATTTTTCGAAATTTTAAACCTTTTTTTGTTAAAATTATTTCTCTTTTGCAGTAATGTGGAAAGAACCTCCTTTAGTATCCTTGGAAGAACATAAAAAAATAGATTTCATGTTTACTCTGTCTCTTTAAAAAAACAGATTTCATGTTTACTCTGTCTCTTTTTAGTTGGTCTTAAAAGGCTTTATCTTGATACGCAAATCTAACCTAGTTTGGATTTATCATCTCTCGTCCTCTTCCAACCAAAGGTAAATCAAACTTTTTAATACATATATATGCTTATTTGCATTTCCTCTTACACTTTATTTTAGTGGCAACGAATCTTGCCAAAGACAAAATGAGAAGAAAAGGCATGACAGCAAAGTTGCCTTTGTTTGGCCATCTAAAAGGGCAGCTAGGAGGGGACTAAATACCTCTTAATTGGATACCATTCTTGCCTACATCTCAAGCTCTCAACTTGCTTTTGTATCAACCCATAATTATACTCCCCTCTACTTACCTCTATCCAAAATCCTATTTATACTGTCCCTGACTTTAAGGGACAGCTTTTGTGGGGTGACTGTTCTCAAGAACACTTGTCTATTGTGCATGAGCAGTGGCCCTGCTTTTTTCCTCCCAAATGGTGAGGGAGACAGAAAGCAATTCCCTGAGTTGATGGCCTCTCAAGGATGCTAGGTTTGCTTTCATTGTGTTCTTCTCCTTCCCTTTTTTCTTAAGGTTCTTTGTACATTTCTCTTCTTTTTCTTGTGTGTTTGTTTTTCTTTCTAAAAAGCTAATGAAAAGTTTTGGGAGATAAGAAATGATGAAACCGGTGGGTATATATAAGAAAAACAAAACCTTCCTATTTGTTAGGTTAAGAAAACGATCAACGACTAAAATTTAGCATGGGTATATATAAGAAAAACAAAACCTTCCTATTTGTTAGGTTAAGAAAACGATCAACGACTAAAATTTAGCACATAGAATGGTTCACACAAAAAGATGTGTCATCTCATTCTATTGGTGCACAACAATAGTATTTAGAATACATAAAATTCAACTAACAAAGAAAAAAAAACTATCTTTTGTTGAAAAATAGCTACTAGCTATGTTCAAGAGAGGGACAGTTGTAATAAAAGAAATACATAAACACAAAGGTAATGACAGACTTGTAACAGTAGCTTTGTTTACAAGTACAATGCCAAAAGGGTAGGTACCTACCCTACCAAGGAGAAATGTTAGTTGGAAAGAAAGTGAAAGAGTCATGCAAATTTCTTTAGCTTTCATGGAAACTTCCTCCCATAAATGCATGGGAGAAACATCCTCCCATAAAGGAATAGAAAGAATAGTACATGATAGAACCGTGTATGAAAAAAATTCAGCATAGAAAGAATAGTGCATGGTTAGCAGCTTCTTATGTACGCCGTAACTTCTCTACATGAACAAATAATTTTCTTCTACGAAAAATATTGTTATCTTATTAATAGTAAATTTTTTTATAAATAGTATCATGTTAATAATAATTTTATGAAGGACACATAGGGCAGTCAACATAGAAAAGCTAGTCAAAAGACGACTCAACATCTCAAGTTCTACCTGAACTAACTCAAAAGAAAACAACTGAATATAAATTTAACTTCAACTAGGAGTGTATGGTTTATAGATTGATAAACTCCTATTTGAACACTACAACAGTTACCATAAATAAAGTGATTATGACCACTAGAAGGACAAAAATAAGATCTGCAGAAAGAAACAAAGAGAAAGGGCATGACACATAAGAGAAAGAGATTTTATTGTTGTAGTTGTATTTTTCAGAGATTTTATTGTTATTATTGTATTTTTAATTGCTTCTTAATAAAATATTCTTTACTATTTTGCTTGTGCGCATAGGCAAATTGTCGAATCATGTAAATTTAGTTTCTCTTTTTGCGCTTTTACCTGTATCTTCCTAAATTACCTTTTAATACAATTAAAAAATTTTCGCGTCAACAAGCGGACATTTCAAGCTCAAGCTGGCAATTTTAATAACAATAACAACTTCGTGCTTGAAGCACACGCACAAGTATAATTACAATATATGACTTAAGATCTAGTGCTTATTTAATCTTTTAAAAAAATTTTGATACATGTATATGTTTATCTATGTAAGATTAAAATTTCTTTTTTTATTATATTATTATTTATTACTTATAAATGTTATTGATTAATTACTAATTACACGCATGTTTTTGCTCATATATAAGTTTTAGATTACCACCGAATCCGAGTCCCTAATATATACTCTTACCATTCGATTTGATTTTCCCATTCATACTCAGCTGGCACTCTTTATATGCTTCTTTTAAATCTCCTTATTTGTTTCTTGTCCTTTAATTAGTTATTCCAAACTCTTAACATACATAAAATGTTTAAATATTACTTGTTCATCAAGTCAAGATGTTAAATCCCTTGAAATTCTTCAAAATGATATAAAAATTCAACTCAAAAACCAATTTCTATAATAAATGAATTAAAAAAAAAAATTAGTACAATCAACAATCTTATAGGTTCATATAGTAGCCACTGTACTCGTAGGCCTTCGCAAAACTTACCAATTCAATTTATCATGAGACTCTCACACCATTATAACATTATACATCAGAAACAGAAAAAATAAATTGGCCCATACAATGAGGTGAATATAATGATTCAAAATGTGGTTCCCAATATCCTTTGAAAGGTCATTTGATTTTATAGTTTAATAATACTTCAAACATTAAAAAAAAATTGTTTTCTCTTCTTTTTTTTTTTTTTTTTGTTTTACATTTGTAATTAATGTTTAATTTTTTTAACTTTCCTCTTAACTATTTATAGGAAATTTGGAGAAGGAAACACTCTCTCCTTTTAAAAATGAACAAAAAGATTCTTCACAAAAATTACAAGGCATTAATGAAGTTCGATTTTCATTTATGTAATATTCAAAAAATAGAAAAAATTCTTCGTTCTGGGGTTGAAGGATAGAATTTAGTTTGATATTTTTAATATTTTGGATAAATTCTATTAAAAAAAAGTTTGAAACCAAGCCCAATATAGATTCTCAACAGTTTTAAGCTTTTTTTTTTAAAAAAAAACAAAAGTTCTAAACTTGAATCTTCCACGCGCATAGCCAACAGAATTTTGGTTTCTCTCTCTTAATAATTTATAGAAAAATTCTTCCAGGACCCACGCCCACTTGTTTCTCTCTCAATATCTATCAATCTATCTACCTATCTATAACCACAACCGGGTGGGATTGGATTCTATCATAAATTTGTTCGATCCAATTTTATCTTTTTATTTTTTATTGTTTGTGGGGAGGGGTGAATCTTCTTTTCCACTCAACTACAAGGCTGAATGGGAAGAGGAAAATTAAAGAAAAATTCAGTTTTACCTTGAATATTCAGGGTTTTGAATAGAAATAGTAAAAAAACAATCTTAACTTAAAGATATAATTAATAAAAGTTAAGACCTAGGATAAAAATAATAAAATAATATTAAAAATATAAATTATTGCATACAAATTAGCCTAAAATAATAGTATTAATTATTATATAATTCATATTAATTATTTAATATTAATTTTATATTTTTATTAATTAATATTACCATATTATATTTATATTAATTTGTAAAAAATTTATTTTTTTACACTATTTTTTTAAAGGAATGTCTAATAGTATTCCAAAATTAATTACAAAAGGACAGCTACTATTATTTACATATGTTTTAAGAGTAAATAAAATTTACGGAAATTAAAAAAAAAAACTATATACTACAACTGCAGTAATTATACAATATTATTACAGGAATTTATATAATATAATGTATTATTTAATGTCAACCTCATCTACAAGATCCAATTCCTAGATAAGCACTACAAAAAGACATCACACAAAAACAATCCTTATCCACTTAACTAATAATTAAAAAAAATTATTGTAACATAAAAGATATATTCCCTAAATTTAGACGAGGACATTTCTGTCAATTCAGCTCAAGTCAACGTTCACCTAAGGCATATTGTCACGTGATCATAAAAAGGTGGATGCCAATAAAAAAATGAAAGGAAGCTAACGACAGTAATTCGGAGCCCAGAGCAGGCAGCCTATACAGTTCTCATGACAGTCAAAATGGTAAAATACCCCTCATCCATAATGACAGTTAATAAAATCTAACCAATTCATTTCTATATAATAATCATATTAATAATAATTACTAATATAGTTCATTCCAAGAAGAAGTTATTTTCTGCAAATAAAGTAAAAATAAAATAGGGAAAAAATGGAAAACTAAAACGTTACCGTTTTCAGAAGTGAAATGACTTAGAAATCCAGCAGGTGAGCTTCTTTGCCTGACCAAGGAGGATGAACCAGAAACCGTTTGAGGAATCTCATTGAACGCATAAGATCTGTGCAAGCCAGTTTGGTTGTGCTTTGGATCGTTGGATGAGTTGACTTTGCAGGTTGACTCACAGTTAAATGAAGAAGAACAAGAAGAAGAAGAAGCACCAGCTGTGAAGTATTGGTGTTGGGCGAGAAGGGAAGGTTGTGATCCGATGACGGAATCAACGGCTGTAGTTAGAAGAGATCCAGGAGCTGAGACGTACCGAGTGAGGCCTGTATTGCTACTGGTAGTAGGACCCATCGGTTTCTGCGATGAAGAAGACATTGAAGAGAAAGAAGATGGATACATGCTGCTACCGCTACCAATGAATGAGAGAAAAAGAAAGAATAAAAAATAATGGATTGAAATAGAAACAGAAATAGAAAGCGTTTGCTGTTTTTGTAAAAGACGGGTGCCTCTTGGGGAAATGTCTTTTGTATATGCATCACCCGCAGGTGACATTGTTACGTCACCCACTTTATTCTCACTCTTTTAACTAATTTATATTGGGACAACTACATTTTAGGTTTGGCAAAATAATAAATTACGGCATAATTTAATAAATTAGTCAATAAATTTTATTGAATAATGAAATAATGCTTGACTTTATTTTTTTAATAAATTAGTTTTAATAAAAATTAATTTATTATAAACAGGTAAATTATATTTTTATACTTTTTCAATAAAATTCAGGGATTAAAATTTATTATCTTATTTTATTCTTAGGGTATACATCCCTCACATTTTTAATTTTTTTTAATGTTTTAAGATAAATAGTGAAAATTACTAAATAATTACCTACTTTCTTTATCCGTAATTCACTTAACAAAATCTTGTAATAATTTTACTCCTATTTTTTCCATAATTTTTAAATAAACTCGGTATTCATTAATCTTAATTATTTTGACATTTTTTAGTAATAAAAATTTAATAGATAATTTTCATATATTATCGAATTTTAAATTAATAATTTTAATATATTTATTAATCAAACTCGGGGTAGTGATAAAGTTACCATTTAAGCTATGCTTAAGCAAACAAATTATTTTAATACATATAAAAAAAATATTGTAAATCATATATTTAAAAAATTTAATCTGATTAAATTTTTTCGTTCATGCAATATTTTTATCTTTTTTTAAGAATATAAATTTTAATAGTATTTTTATATTATTTTTATAAATTATATATTAAAAAATTGGCCTAACAATGAAAATTTTCTCGGCTACTTCATTTTACCAATCCAAAATTTAAAATGCAAAGGCATTTGGGGTAATTATAGTTAATGAATAATTAGCTTATTTAGGGTTAAAAAATATTTGTATAATGAGCAAACATGTAATTTACAAGATTTTGTTAAAAGAAATAACAGTTAAAAGAGATAACTGATTTTTTTATTCTGATCGTTGATCGAAAAAAAATTAAAACTCCGTGGAGAAGTACGTGATGGCATACATACCTTTGTTATTTTGAAGGGACAATTGGACATAGAGTTGGTTTATGTTACACAAATATTTACAAAAGTATACAAAGGGAAAAAATTTGTGCAAAATAACCCAAATATATAATTTTGGATACAAATACACTATACCAGCTAAACAAAAATCCAACCCATTCTACCCGCAATCAATTAGGCATTTCAAAATCCTCTAACCTTCAAACCTGTTCCATTCAAAAGTTACATTGTTGACGGTAGATTTGAGTTTGAAGGTTGAAAATTTACTAAATTAAGTGAGTTTTCTTTCAAATAACTTGATTTATTCAAAATTTGAATTTTTTTATTAAAATTTTAGAAAATAAACTTATAAATCATCTGTTAGATATATTTATTTATATTGAACTTGAAAAAATAATATATTTGTGAAGTGTTTATTGGATAAAACATTGATTGAAAAATCATATTCTAATAAGTTTGGTAACTCCGGTAAGGTTCAAGACTAGGCCAAAATTTGGTCTATTTTCAAAAATTAATTTAATAGACTGGAATTGGTCAATTTTTTATTTTTTTAATTATTTATTTATTTATTATTATTTACATATTATTGTTATTTTTTTATTATCTTTTATTTGAATAATTTAAATAGTTAATTATAAAAGCAAACTAAACTAAATTATCTAATACTTGCACTAAAGAAATTAAAAACTACGACACCATAAAAAACTAAACTTAAGATTAATCAGTCTAGAGAATTGATTTTACCTATTTTCTACCCCGTTTTAATTTTCTCTTTTAAACCCTTATCGAATTATGTTTATATATATATCAAAATGGGTTCAACAATGAGGCTACATTAACTCTCTAAAACAAAAACTTTGCCTAATATTAATTCAATCAAAAGAACATCCATCTTTGTATAATTCATAGTCAAAATAATAAAAGAAAAAAAATCAACAAGAAAGAATATAGAAAACTCAAGTAATCTTCAATTCACCCTTGCTTCCAATCTTCTCTCTTGTTGCTGCTTAATCCTTGATATTTTTGCTTGAGTTCTTAACTTGTTGCTGCTTCATCTTTGATGTTTTTGCTTCAGTTCTTGATTTGTTTATGCCTTCAAAAGGTGTCTAAGATCTCCCCAAAACGTGCTCTAAGTGTTGCTTTTATAATAACCAAAAACCTAGTTGCATTAGGAGATCAAAAGTGGAAACCCGTAAATTTACATTTTTTGGGTATTATAGGTGGCACTGCAGCCCCATTTCTGGCGTTGTAGCTCCAGGTTTCTGACTTTTAATGGGGCTGGGAGAAAAATCTGGTGTTGCAGCCCCAAGTTTCTGACTTGGGTATGCAATTATGCATTCTAATTTCGTTTGTCTACCAACTTCGATCCTGACTTTTATGCACTTAACGATTTTAAATGATCTTGATTTCTTCATAAAAATTTTATATCTTTAAGTCATCTTGCCAATGCAACTTTAATCATCCAAATCTGATCATTCTACTAAAAGTTCTAGCAAATTTACAAAAATTGCACAGATTTGATCCAAAATGCATATTTTCTCAACTTTTGAGAATTTGGCCCTACAACACAAAAACAAGTAATGCTTATAAGAAACAAGTTAAAACATCATATAATAGCTCAGAAATAAGAAAAATATAAGTTAAAAAACATTAAGAAAAAACAACTAATCAATTGCTCCTTTGTATATATATTTTATAATTAATTATAAAGTTATTTACGATTAATAAAATAAAAATTATTTCGTTTTACATTTGTTTAGTTACTAATTTTTAATTTTAATTTTATATTTAAATACAAAATAAGATCCCGTAATATATTATATGTCTGTTCACATGAAATCTAACGTGTAAAAATACCCACAAGTGTACAGTGTCAAATTGTATTCCCACGGTAAGTAGGGTATCGTATCCACAGAAAATATTTAATCTTATTGATGCTTATAATGAAACTAAAACTAATTTTATCTAGAAGGAATTAAACTAAACTACCCAAGAAAAAATAATAAAAACTAAATGAATGATAAAAACACACTCACGCAAACTAGAAAATTCAATGAATACGAGTCTAGAGAATTGAGTTCGTCTAAGTAGGAATATATTTTAATGCTAGCTAAGTCTAAGTATTGAGTTGAGTTATAAACCCAATTTCATGTATTCAACTCCCTCTCCCGATTCGAGTTGATTCTATTCCTAAGTATAATTGAACATCCTTATTGTTAGTGTGTATGCCCTAGAAACCATTCGTGTTGTCGGTTTCAGGACTTTTGATCTTATATAAACCTGATATTTATTAATAAAAGAAATTATTCTTTATTTACATACATTAGCTGCTTCCTTTATTTTTCATGCAAATGAATATTGAATGTATGTAAATTGTCCGGATAATTTTATTTAATTGTTAAATAAATTATCAAATCGTTCCCTACATACGTGGTGTTGATTGGGCAACTATATCACACAGTAGGCACACTAGTTGCCACCTAATGAGATTAGATGATAATATATGTAGGGTGACAATATGAGTATTATCATAAGGGTATTAGTGTGGATTTATAGTTGATGAACTATTTATCGAACAGGACTGAATATCGATGAATCATATGGTATGCATGTAGTCAATGATTTATCGATAGATTGTAATAATGTACGGTGTAATCCTTTGACCTGAGACGTCTGGAATCGAACTCTGTATGGATGGGTGTATTTCATATGATGTATATATACAAGGCTAATCATTACTTGTACAAGAAGCCGATTTGGGTATACTTTATTCATATAGGTGTTCGATTGACAATTAAGAGGAGATCCGTTGGTTCAACATATCGAACTGAGAATTATTGTTGCCTCAGTCCAAGTTGAGTTCCTAATCAAATATCGATATGATGTCTTGATTATAAGTCAATGTCCATTGTATAATATTGACATATGATTGACGATTCGAAGTAGTATTGAGATTAAAGTTTTGACAATCCATGAACCCCTATCTCGATCAGGATATGACGACGGAAGGATATCACTCACACTTTACGTGCAATCAATGAAAAGTTTGATGAAGATACTTCTTTATCGTAACTTGGGGACTATGATGTATTGCTAGATACTAACCATAGTCGATAAGCAACTGAAATATTTGGAACCGAAATGTTCAGCATCAGTTCATGGCTGAGTCACGACAAACCTTCATGGTCCACCAAGATCCTTTAAATGTTCTTCACATGAGAGAGAGATAAAATATTATCGGGAGAGGGCTACCATCCTTATGATAATATATAAATAGGCCAAAAATGATACGTATAACGGTTATACGTATTACTAACTCTTTAAAGTGTTAAAGAGATGATATACTGATATCATAAGGTTATTTAATATAAATAACTTGTCAAATTTGATAATAATGATTATCAAATATGTTAAAATATGAT
>JAVXUL010000010.1:9285383-9306718 GCA_035590515.1 Trichilia minutiflora | reverse complement strand
CTCTTTAGTTAATCTCAATTGAGTTAAATAAGGGATCTATTTTACTAACCATCATCCTAAAATATCAATTTTCAAAGACTTAGTATTTTAATTCTTATTTGGTAATTTTCTCTTTAAAATCAATCCAACATCTATTCTACCTTTTTTATTGGATATTGGCTTGGACGTAACCAATTAGACCCTTGGCAAAAACACTCCTTGTGGATACGACACTTGGACTCATTGTACTATTCTACAACAAGACTACCTATACTTAGGTACAAATCTAATTGAGATTAATAAAAAACCATTCCCATGAAGCATCATTCTCTGAATCAATAATAAAAAATACAAGCGAAAATATTTGAACATTACCTTCAAAAGCTGCTGTCAAAAACATGGTTCCTCGATATTTACTCTTCAAAAAGGTACCATCAACAGCAATCACAAGTCTGATATAATTTCAAAATCCTCAAATGCAAGAACCCAGAGCCATAAAGAAATACAAAAAATTATCTTCATCATCCTTGTCAACAGCAGCTAGCTTTAATACTTCTTCCTTGCTACGTTATATCTTCGAATATAATAAACATATTCTATATTCTCTCTGAATGTCATCACGGATATTTGTTAGCGTATTAATCCTATTAGCATCGACAAACTTGTCTTTAATTAACTGACCAATTATTCTTGAGCTTGCTTGTCGATGACTCTCTGGTAATTGCTCACTTTGACAAGTATGCATCGTATACATTCCGGTAACTCGAAAATACTAATCAGTTTCAGGTTTGATTGTACGAATTCACCATTTGCAACTATTGCCCCCTACATTTTACCTCAAAACGTTCTCTAGTTGATTTACAAACCTTTATTTCAAAGTGATTTTCAAAGCCATCATATCTAATTTATCACGGAGCTCCTGTTTTGTGCTAAAAATTTGCCTAATACACACATCCTCTCACAGTATTACTTTCACTAGAGGATCTAAAAGGAGGCATAGGAATTTTTTGAATTGTATCATCAATACATTCAATAGTGACAAACAATGGATAGTAACCCTTCATACTTGCGACGTAATTAGAATTATTAGCACTTATAAAAGTTCAAAAACTAAATTCATCATTGATATCTCTCGCAATCTAAGGTGCCACAACTATTTGTATACTCTCTGTAAATATAACTCTCGTAATAATTCTGAATTCAGCAGGGTTAATTCTATACCTCTCATATAACATTTGCAAAAATTATTCGTAACTGATATTTTGATCTACATAATAAACCATTATCGATCCGTCATTATATACCTCACCGTTATTCGATATGGGTTTTCATAAACCTCCATATTGAGTGATGATTATCAATGTTTCAGCCATAACTGTAATCAAATACATAACAACATTAAATAAATATTTTTAAAATAATAACAAATAACATAAATAAAATAAAAAAAAATTGAACTTATGACATTGAAGTAATATCCAATAATACTGATTATTGTATTTAATAATTTCAACTAAATTTTTATTAAATACAAATTAATTCATTATTAAAATAATTTTTTAATTCAATAAATAATTAAATTCTACCAAACAAATTAAATATAAAATATTAACTTATAGTTTAAAATTCAATAAATAATTAAATTCATTCCTGATATATATTATTATTATTATTATATTTAGTATCACTCAAATTTAATATTTAAAAATAAAAAATTTTATAGAAAATGTACTAAATACATTTTCTAGCATACTGTACACTAGGAAGTGTATTCAATACATTTCTTAGTGTGCTATGCACTAGGAAGTGCATTTCCTAATATACAATACACTAAAAAGTGTTCCTTAATTAATTTTTTTTTCACATATTCAATCACAACGTAATAAATTCAATTAAATATCAATTAATATATAATATATCATTAAAAAAAATTAAATTAAAAATAAATCTTAAATAGATTAAATATTTATTATGTATTTTTTAAAATTAAAAATCAAACAAAATTTCTTTACTAATTGATTGTGTCCATTTAAATGAATTATAAGAAATGAAAAAGAGTATATTCGTTCATAAATATTTAAGTTGATTATATTTAACTAAAATTTTGAATCGTGATTATTTTTTATTAATTCAAAAAAAAAAAAATGATCCACTGCCATCCTGTAATAATAACGAGAGAGAAAACTATATCCCATCCTGTTTTATACAAATGTGAAAACTTAGGTGGCACGGGCAGAACACATTATCGGTAAGTTCATCCAATAACGTCTAGTCATGTATGCATTCATTTTAAAATTTGTCAATCAAGATTAAGAATGCAGTACCAAGGGACCGTCCCACCGAAGTCTTTCTCTATATAATTTCTCAACGAATGAATGATAGTGATAATAAAACTATTAAATAACTTATAATGATTCTAATTGCATGTTACATAATTATCTCTACACTTTTCTGCGTAACTCAGAATTTCAAAATTATTAAACAAGTTAAAAATATGCGTACATAATCAAACATAAAAATATATATTGATTCAGCAAAATTTGTGTTCTTTTGATATACCAAAATGATCATTCCATGAACAAAACAAATGCCTACAAAAGCAGCAATTGGATCATCAAACTCACAAAAAGGAAAGCATATACTCAAACTAGAGACAATTGACAAATTTAGTTACTTGGATATATACAATTTTTTTTCCACTTAAAAAGTTTCCAAAGATGAAAAGATGTTAGATAAGTCTTGCTAACTTCATATCACAACATCACCATACCAAACAAAAGATTATGATGAGTTTGGTTTGCATCCACACGTGCAATTCTCGAGTTCATTGTGGAGCTTCTGCAAGAGCATGCAACATATGTCATCTAAGGTTAAATTTGAGAGATTGGTTTATGATTATGATAAAGTACATGTTAACAAGTTATAAATTAAATGCAAAACAGTTTGATAAAATAGAATTCTTGAGATCAAATCCTATTCAAGCAGTTGGGTAAGTTGGCTCACATTTGTGTACTGCTAAATGTCAATTTCGACTGAAGTCGTAGTCACATCCTTTTTACACTGTAAGAAAAAATATAATAATCTTATAACTTTTATTTCCTACAGGAATATATACAGACCTGAATATGATTTTGAAGGCCTTTGATATGCTGCACTGCCAAGTCTAACATGTCGGCATAACTTGTTTGCTGCAAAAACATTTTAGTGAAATGTTATAACATATAGCAACGTTAATACATTAGACTAGCACCAGCATATCATGATTGACAAGGCTTTGAATGGCAAAATACCATTTAAATACCTTATCCATGTTCGGAACAAGCTCTTGTAATTTCTTCAATTTCCCGCTAATTCTAGTTCTTCTCTCCTGTATATTGTTTAAAAAGAAATGAAAAAAAGGCAACTTATAAATGACTAAATAAAGTATTAAAGATTAATTCAAGATATGCCTACTTTTCTCCTAATAAATAAGTAAAAGGAACTAGATTTTCTTTAGAGTAGGCAACCGACCTTCAAACCTCAAATAAGCCCATAGTTAGAATTCATACAAACAAAAGTTTTATTGATTCCTCACAATGGCTTGATGCTATATGCTGCAATAGATTTTATATCAAACATTTCTGGAACACTCTTTTGTAACTAACAAGTGCAAGTACAAATGCAATTATAGAATGAATGTAAAATAATGACATTTTATTGTCTTTTTCAGCTACATTTACATGTTATTTAGATCAGATGGAGCACAGGTACCTTTGAGCCCCCAGACCGTGAATCATTGACAAATGTAGCTATAAATAACATGTCTTTAATTTCTCTGGCTCTCACGGTACTCTCCATTGTCTTTCCTATAGCTTTCAGCCACCCCAGGAGAGAAACAATCTGTATTCTATTTTATGGTTCTCAAGGTACCTTTTCCATTGCTCTTGATTTCTCATGCTTTTTAAACTAATAATCACTAATTGGGACAAAAGTCTACTCTTACCAAACATAAGCATTCTAACTTCTAAGGAGAAACCATATTGTTAACTGACAGTCTAGCTTATATCCAAATTTATCTCTGAAACTCAATTGGCTTGAAAAAGGAAAACAAATTTCAGATAATGAAACCGGTTTCTTATAATCAACAGGAACTTGTCAACTACAAAATTCCACTAGATGAGATTTAAGTTTATAGTAGTGGTTTCATCTGCAATGACGGATTTCCAACAACAAGAACAAAACAATCTACTTTGCTATCCATGAAGTTCAAGAAATCCTGAAAGCATTCATCTTTTTTTATTTTTTTTAACAAAATCTTTACTAACCCTTTCGGCAATGCTTCGGGGATGAGTGGCACAGCCACGTTTAGCACGAATCTTACAAGCAACAGAGTCTTCAGGGATATGTAGAAACTTCTCCGCTGTTGCCATTTCAAGAGTTGTCTGTGGCATGCTAAACTGAAATGAAAAATAAACATACATTTAGTGGTAAATATGTATGTAAGTTATGTAACAAGGTAAAAGTGGAGCAAGGTAATCTTCAATACTAAACATTCATCAACTTCATCAATTGTAGAATCTCGCTCAAATTTAACTAGGGAAGTAAGCAAAATACTGGAAAAAGTATAAAGAAAGCAAAACATAAAAGCTAAGATGAAAAACATTATGATTTCTTTTTCTTTTTAACACTAAATCCAATAAGCAACTGAAAATAACTAAAATCTGGTATTTGCACTAAGTGTAACTAAATGTAATAATTATATTTATTAGTTGCAAGAAACAATATGAGCATAAATTTTGTGCATCGCTATCACACACACACATATATATGTGTGCGCACGCTCTATTATGGCGAAATGTATAGAAGGTGAATTATGAAGTGTTTCTCTGTTCAATGATTAGTGGTGTCAACTAGAGTCAACCTGAAGTTATTCTCCTTGAACGTTAATAACATAAAAGTACTCAGAAATGATTTAGCACCTGAGATTCCAAGGCATTAAGACAGTTAAAAATGTCTCCTTCCAAAGTTTTCATTGTTTTGTTTGGAGGGGCAGAAAACACAATGGAATTTCCATTCTCCCAGGAGTCCATCCCAAAACTGGTAGTGGCATAAGACTGTGTTGCATCTTGGTGGCTGCTACCAGAATTAACTCCATCCATTCCATTCTCGCTTACTTCAGAGATCTGAGAAAGGGAATCTTGTCTAGTGAAACTTAATTGAGAACTTAATGGAGACTTTAACCTTGACACTCCAAGGCTACCTTTAGTGCCCCCTTGTGAGTTATAGTTTCCGGTCTCCCTTGTAACTGAGAAACCTGCTGTCAAATTGACCAAAATGTCAGGGTAATGTCAATAATAAAAAAATAATAATAGGTCATACAAAATTCACGTTTTCCAGTTTTGATTAAATGAACCAGAAACAGCCCACCAACTGATGAGATTTCGATTCTTAAATGAGATATTCATTAAGCACACCATTTTGCATAGGCCTATGTTCAAAAGGAGCTTTTAAAGGAGGATGCAAAATGCGTTTGCTGGAAAATGGATCTAGATACACTAATCCCAGCAGGAAGATGTGCCTATAAACAACAAAAGAGAGTTTCGAGTAACGAACCATCAATTCAATGATGTAAATTGTAATAACCGTGCATTCATTTGGTTGCGTAAGGTTCTTACATAAAAAACACATTTCAAAACAAGCTAGGAGTGTTTATGTACAAATCTGGTCAACTATATTTAAAAATAATTTAGAGAAATATAGGTAAAAACATAAAAATTGTTAAGACCAGATTTATGTGGTTGGCCAATTTGCCAACATCTGAAGACATAATAATAAAGAAATATTTCTAAAAGGACAATGACAATGATAAATATCTCTCTATGTGTCATTATCTTCTCTCTCTAGTGGATCTTGTTGATATCCTATTGGTGATCATAACCACTTTATTTATAGTGGTTGTTGTAGACTTCAAGTAGGAGCTCAGTTGGCTGGCTTTATCAATCAGCCTTATCAGTTGCATCAATCTCTAATCTATAAACTTTTAATTCAAGTTAATTGGTACTTGATCAGTTGTTTCTAAATTAGTCTAGGTTTGACTGATTTGTCCTTTGACTAGCCTTCCCATATTAGCAGCCATATGTGTCCCTAAGAAAATTATTATTAACCTAACATTATTCATAGAAAAAATACTATTTTGGGGAACATCACTATTCCTAGAAGGAAATTATTTGTCATGTAGAGAAGTTACTGCTCATGTAAGCTGTCAATCATACACTATTCTTTCCACGCAACTTCCTTCCATGTACTATTCCTTCCAAGCAACTTCCTACTATGCACTATTCATAGAGGAAGCTTTTATGCATGACTTGTATGGACAACTTAAGGAAGTTGAATGAATTTATATGGCTTTTACACTTTCTTTTCAACCAACATCCCTCCAGGGTAGGTGTATACCTACTGTGTTGGTCCTGTGAATAAAGTTAACGCTCAATTATGAGTTTACCCTTACTTTTGTGTCTATTTATTTCTATTATACTAGCTACCAGCAACTCTCAAGGCTGAATATTTTCAGGCAGCATAGAGGTTTTTCTTTTCCTTTTCTAGCCAAATTTTTGTGTTTCACATACTGTTGTCATACATATTGAGATAGTACATATTTTTGTATATATCGTTCAGCATGCCAAGTCTTAATCACTGATCTTCACCTCAGTCTAATGCCTAAAAAGGTTTTACTTTTTCTATATATACCCCTGTCATTTTCATTAGTTCGTATCTCCCAAACTTTTCATTTGCTTCTTAGAAAGAAAAAAGTCTTAGAGAGATGCGTTAATGCTTTCCAAATACTTTCTTTTACACCTTTGTTTTCTTTGATATTTTTTTTTTGTGCCTTATTTATTTACTTGTATTCATCATGTCTTCTTCAAGTGATGGGTACTATAGCCCCATTAAACTCTTTATTGATGAAGGGATTAGTTGCCATGAGAGTAACTGCTACCAACCTCCTATTGAGGTGAACTTGGCCCCTGCTTCCTTTCACCCTTCTCCTACCATGAGGATTTCTACCCTTGTTATTTCCAACTCTTATAAACTACTAAACAAAGTATGATTTATGGATGAAAATTTAAATAAACTCATCTCTATCTCTGTCTTATTCATAAATAAAGTATGATGTCCCAGAATCCATCAAAATTAAGAAAGCAAAAAAAAAAAAAAAAAGCGAGTCACCTAGTTTTCTCCCTCTTGGATGATCAATATTCATCCCTGCTTTCATAGACTAAGCACTAGGCTTCCTTTTACCTTTTTTCCCATTATATGGCAAGTTGTTTTCTTTGTGCCCCGGCCCAGTTATCTTTAATTTGACAGTTCTAGTTGGCATGCATATTTTGTGGAGATTGTGTAGTTTTTATCCTCCCTCCTTTAGACAAGGATTATATAGTCTTCAATTTATCTCCACAAGCAAGTACTCTGCTAGGGTGACCTTCTCAAGCTTAGTTACTAGAAGGATAATTGTTTCCTTGCCGAGGGTGACTAGAGATTGGTACTAGTAATGAGCAACCTGAATATCATATAAACACTCACATTTTGTACTCCAAGGAATTTTTTGGAATCTTAAACCTTTTTCTGTTTCATTACTGCTAAATTATTTTTCTTCTGCAGTAACGTGGAAAGAACCTCTGTTAGTATCCTCAAAAGAACATAAAGAAATAGATTTTGTATTTGCTCTACCTCCTTTTGATCAGTCTTCGAGGGCTTCATCTTAATATGCAAATCTAACCTAGTTTGGATTTATCATCTCTCTTCTTCTTCCCACCAAAGATAAAGTAAAGCTTTTTAATACACATGTATTTTTATTTGTATTTTCCGATTAATCTTTTTTCAGTTGCAATGAATCTTGCCGAAGACAAAATGATAAGGAAGAACTGCAAAGTTGATGGGGTACGTGTATCTAAAAAGGCAACTGGAAGGGTACTAAATATCTCTCAGTTGGATGTCCTTGCCCCCTCCTTCAACTCTCAACCTGCTTCTGTATCAATGCATACTCATACTGCCCCTCCACTTCTCCCTAAAATGCTATTCCTACTGTCCCTGACTTTCAGGGACAACTTTTGCAAGGAAACTGTTCTCCGAAGCACTTGTCTATTGTGTACAGGTAATGACCCCACATTGTTGCCCCCCAAATGGTGAGGGAGATAGAAGATAATTCCCTGAGTTGATGGCCTCTCAAGCGTGCTAAGTTTACTTTTCATCATGTTCTTCTCCACCATTTTTTAAGGTTCTTTAAACACTTCTCTTCTTCTTGTTTTTTACGTTTGTGTTTTCTATCTCTAAAAGGCAAATGAAAAGTTTTGAAGATGAGAAATGACGAAAGCAACAAGGGCATATATATAAAAAACAGAACCTTCCCAACCGTTAGATAATAGTATTCAGAATACATAATATTCAACTAATAAAAAAGAAAAAAAAGAAACTCTACTTTATCGGAAAATAGCCAACCTCAAGTTTGGGTAATTGGTATACAAGAATAAATAAATACAAAGACAAGGGTAAACTTGTAAGAGTAGCTTTATTTACAAGACCAATGCCACCACAAAGAGGAATGTTGGTTGCCAAAAATTGTGAGTGCCATGTAAATTCACTTAGCTTCTCTGAGCCATGTATACAAGCCATGCACGAAAACTTCCTGCTATGAATGCATAGGAAGAATAGTTCATGATAGAAAGTTTCATAGGAAGAACAGTGCATGAAAGGAATGTTCATAGAAAGGATAGTGCATAGTATGAAATTACATGAAAAGAATAGTGCATGGTTGGCAACTTGCTATGTCAACAGTAACTTTCGACGTATACATATAATTTTCCTCTAATAACATATTCCCCTATAAATAGTATTCTTTGCTATGAAAATTATCATGTTAATCTAATTGTTTAAAGGACACGTGCAATGATCGACATAAGAAGCTAGTTAAAGGAAGACTCAACATGTCATATTCTACCTGGACTAATTCAGAAGAAACCAAATTTAACCCAAGAAATTAAGAACATGTTGCCAGTATTAAAAAATTGCAACAAAAATCAGAAGTCAAAATTAAACAAAAGAAAACTTATTTTGAAAAAAACAATAAAATCAAATAAATTAACTAAGCATTGAATTAGTTTTCTCTTGAATATATTTTTCTAATTGATCAATATGCAAAGAAATAATTTTGAAATATATTTTGTTATATGCAAAGTTTCTATTATAATATATAAATGATTCATATAATTTAACTTGATTTGGGTAGTGTTTAATTAAAATATTTAAAATTTTAATATGGTTTTTAAAAATTAAAGTGGTTATAAAGAAAATAAAATATTTGAATAAAACTTTTCTTGAAGTAGAAAATTGATTATAAAGTGTGCAGGAACTTAGAACTTTTATACGAATTTCTCTCTTTTGCCTATTTTCTTTCAATAATGGAATACAATAATGAAATATAATTATTAAAATTAAATGATACAACGGAATGATAGGATAAAGATTCCTTATCGGTCATTTGTAAAAGTAAATTATTTTTTTTAAATAATTGTTGCAAGTAATCTTCATAATTAAGTAAACACTACTTTTAATTGGTTTTCATAATTTAAATAGGTCCTGAGCTTAAGGGTGGGCATTTTCAAATCGATCCTATCCAAACCAATCCAAATCGCAAAAATTAGCTATTTGAAAAATTTGTGGATCAACTTACGGATTGATATTTTTCAAACTGCTATTTGCGGTTTGAATTACGAATTGAATCAATTCCAAACCGTGAAACCGCAAATCAAACGTCTTAATATTATCTTATAAAATTTTTATTATTATTTTATTTATCATCACAAATTACATATGATTTGTTTCCATATCTTCTATATAATAATAACTAATAAAAAAAATTATTCACAAAAATTACTCTTAAATGTTAATGAGAGATTATAGAATTGATAATAATTAATTACTATATCTTTAATTTTATAATATAGTTCAAACCGCGAATCCAAACCGCTTTAAACCACACTTTGCAGTTTGATTTGGATTGGTTTGTAATATGTTAATGGATTGGATTGGATTGATTTTTTTCAAACCGTAATATGCGGTTCAGTTTGAAATTTTATCTCAAACCGAACCAAACTGCAGATGCCCACCCCTACCTGAGCTAAAGGTCCATTATTACTTAGTGATTGAATACTATCTTCTTTTTCTAATGAGCTGTCTAATTATTAAGCTATTATTTTCATTACCTCCTTTAACATTTTACTTTTTTTTCCCAAAATTTATAGATGAATTAAAAGATTAATTTTTTTTCTAGAGTAAGTGATTTTATCTCCTTACTATCACATGAAACTTCTTGAATAGCCTTTTTGAATTTTTTTCTATCTTCAAGTCATTATTGAATAATTGGAATAGAGCATTTATTAAAATCATATATATCCTATTACTTGAGTTTATACTCACGAAAGAGAGATAAATTGTAATCTGGATAAAATGGCTCAACAGTATAACGCCATGATAAAATTCATAGATAATAAAATCAATATATGAAAATAAATTTCTAAAATAAGTAGTTGATCTAAAACCTCTGTATATTTTTTGTAATAAAATAAAGTGGTTGGAATAATTTCTTTTGGATAAAATTTTGAATTTGGGCCTAAGAAAAACTTTCATTCTAAAAATCAAGATAGTAAGGTATTGTGATATTGATGAGAAATTTGAATAAACCAATAATGGTCAAATGTTATTAAATAAAATATATTAAACCATATAATTTGATAATCAATATAATTATAACTATTTGGAGTAAAAAAGATTGAAAATGATATACTTATTCATAAAGATATTATTTCAAAATCTCAAGGAATTTTTAATTTTACAAACTGAATAGACAATTTTATTAGAATTTTTAGATTAAAATGATAAATAATATCTATGGAATTTGAATTAATAAAAATAAATTTATAAAACTTTCTAGTAATATACTGACAATCGAGAATGAATAATCGTTAGATTAACTGGTTGAGTTTATTAAGATTGATTGGTTTGGAATAGAAACTTATTTAGATATGCTATTTTCGAGGTTTTGAAATATAATTGGATTTTTTAGTGAAGGATGAAGATTGAATAGATAACTAGGTAAATGATCCAATTAGATAGATAATCTGGTCTTAATAGCTTGAACATATGATATGAGAGAAAATTCTTCCGCGAGAAAATTTTATTAAGGCTATGTACGAATTGACTATTGATATATTACCATAATCAAAAACTTGAACTGAAACTGGCTTAATTTTTTGAGTAGTCATTTCTTAATCTGAAGTTTTTATACTTTTCTTATCTGATATATTTTTGTAAAATAGTTTGAATTTGTCTTTGTATCTCACTACCTCTCAATAACTCACTTTTTTCTTATAAAAATTTGCTTATAAGGAAATTAGAGAGGAGGTTCTCCTCTCCTTTTATATGCTTAATTTGAAAGTAAAAAATGAACAAAAAAACTTCCCATCTAGCAAAAATCTTTTTTAAAACCAAATTTTTGTCTTTTTGAAAAATTTCTTTTGCAGATTTGCAATTTATTCTTAATAAAAATTTTTATTGAAGAATTCATCTTGAAGTATCATGCTGCATAAAAAAATTAATAAATTTTTTTTAATAGCTAAATAATTTTTTTATGGATCAAGCCATATTTTTTAATAATATCTAACTACAGACTTAATCTTTGATTCTATTAATCTTTGTTTATGTATTTTTTATAACATATATTTGAAGTATCTGTTTTTCTTATAATAAATACTTCAGGGTGTGGAATAATTAAATAAAGAAAAACTCTAACTTTTTATTTTAATAATCTAACCACTTTAAAATATGCTTCTCCTTATCTAGGTAAATTCTTTTGTAATCTTTTATATAATGACTTACATAATTTTCTAAGATTTAAAAAATTCTACTCATAATTAAGTGATCTTAAAAATCTTTGAAATTGAAAATAATTTTAAAAATCAAAAATCTTAGCCAGAATATAACATTGGGCACACTTTTTCTTACTCAAATATATCTGTTCAAAGTAGATAAGTTAAGAATCCATACAAAGGTATTAAACACTAAAATTATTTTTGAATTCTTGTCTCCCATCAATAACAAAGAAATTTTATTACTTTAACAAAATACTAGTTAATAAATCAATCTCATAAAAAACGAAGAATGTCATATTCAACATTTACAAAAGGAAATTAATTATCAAAAAGTAAAAAAACAATTAGAGAATCTAATTATTAGAAAGAGAAAAAAAGATATCCAACAAACTTTTCAAAAAGAGATATGCCCCGACCTACCCAATGCTTTTTGGAATAGAAAAATATATAAAATAAATCTATCCCATGGAAAAGACTTTAGTGAAAGGAAAATACGTACCAAAACCAAGCCTATTCAAATGAATTAAGAATTATTAGAATAAAACAAAAATGAAATTTAAGATTTATTCAATAAAAAATTAATTAAAAAATCCAAATCACCTTGAAATGTTCAGCCTTTTATATAAATAAAAATTCGGAAATAGAATAAAGAGTACCTAGATTAGTAATTAATTACAAAATATTAAATGATGTATTACAATAAATTAGGTATACAATTCTACATAAAAAAGATTTACTCAAAATATTTTATAATTCTATAATATTTTCAAATTTTGATATGTAAAGTATATTCTAACAAATTCAAATAATTGAAGAAGATAGATATAAAATAACTTTTACAATACCATTTGGTCATTATTGATGAAATATAATGCCATTTAGTTTAAAAATACACCTTCAGAATTTCAAAATATTATGAATTAAATGTTCACTCTTTATTCAGAATTTACAATAATATACGTGATGATATATTAATATTTTCAAAGTTAATAGATCAACATTTTAAATATTTACATATTTTTTTAATATAATCAAGAAAATTGATTTAATTGTATCAGTTAATAAAATGAAATTATTTCAAACAAAAATTAAATTTTTAGGACATGAGATTTATTAAAATATTATCAAACCCATAGATAAATCTATAGATTTGCTTCAAAATTTCCTAATAAAATTAAAGAAAAAAACTCAATTACAAAGATTTTTAAAATCACTTAATTATCTAGTAGAATTTTTCTAAATCTTAAAATATTATATGAGCCATTATACAAAAAATTACAAAAGAATTCACCTATTGAGGATAAAAACATTTTAAAGTAGTTAAATTATTACAACAAAAAGTTAAAGGTCTTCCTTTTTTTTAGTTATTTCACGTTTTGATATATTTATGATCATCAAAACAGATGTTTCAGATATAAGTTATAGAAGAATACTTAAGATTAGTAGAATCAAATATTGAATTTGTAGTTAGATTCATTTAGGAATATGACTTGGTTTATAAAAAAACTATTTAACTATTAAAAAAATTTATTAATTATTTTATACATCATGAAATATTCAATAAAAATTTTTTGTTAAGAATAGACTACAAATCAAAAAGATATAAAAAATATGGTTTCAAAACAGATTTTTGTTAGATGGCAAGCTATTTTGTCTGATTTTGACTTTCAAATTAAACATATAAAAGAAGAGAACTCCCTCCCTAATTTTCTCACAATGGGGTTTTTATAAAGAAAAAAATGAGTTATTGAGAGATAATGTGATACTAAAAGAAATTCAAATACTTTCATAAAAAATATGTCTGATAAGAAAAATATGAAAGTTTCAGATTATGCAATAACTACTCAAAAAACTAAACCAACTTCTCTTCAAATTCTTAATTATGGTAATATACCAATAACCAATTCATACACATCTTTAGCCGAATTTCCTCTCATATCATATACTCAAGTTGTCAACACCAGATCATGTACTCCAACTGGGTCATCTACCCAATCACTTATTCAATATTCATCTTCTACTAAAAAATACAGTTATATTTCAAAACTTCAAAAACAGCTATTCAAATAACTTACTATTCGAAACCCATCAACCTTAATAAATTCAAACAGTTTATCTAACGATTATTTCTTCTTAGTGTATTATTGATAATCCCAATAAAAATAAAAAGATTTATAAATTTATTCTTATTGATTCAAGTTATGTAGATATTAATCAACATTTTAATCTAAAAAACCTTAATAAAATTGTCTATTATTCAGTCTTTAAAATCAAAAGAATAAAAACCCTGGAGATTTTGGAACAATGTCCTTATGGACAGTATATCATATTCAATTTCTTTTACTTTAAATGGTTATAATTATATTAATTATCAAATTATATAGTTTAATATGTTTTATTTAAGAACATTTAACTATTCTTGATTTATTCAATGATCAAACCCCATAACCCTAAAATGTTAATTTTCATATTGGTGTTTTTTTTAGGCTCGGATTTAAAGTTTTATCCAAAAGAATTATTATCTTTTCTTTACTACAAAAAGTATGTAGAGGTTTTAGATCAACCACTTATTTCAGAAATCTATTTTCATAGTGATTTTATCATTCTATAGATTTTATCATCAAGTTATACTGCTAAATCGTTTTATCCAAACTGTAATTTATCTCTCCTATGTGAATATAAACTCAAGTAGTGGAATAAATATTTTATTCCAATTATTCAATAATAGCTCGAGGATACCAAAAAAATCAAAGGAGACAAAACCACCTACTCCAAAAAAAATCCAATCTTCTAGTTCGTCTTATAGACTTTAGCAAGAAAAAATCAAAAATCAAATAGTTAAAGAAATAATGAAATGATAGTTCAATAACTAGACAGCTCATCATTAGAAGAAGATAATACTCAACCACCAAGTGATAATAAATATCCTTTTAATGGACCCTTAACTTAGGATCCAATTGAATTATGAAGACCAATTACTCAAAAGTGACGTTTACTCAATTATGAAGACCACTTGTAACAATTATTCAAAGAAGATAAATTTACTTTTGCAAATGACCGATAAAGAATTTTTATCCCATCATTCAATTGTATTATTCAATTATTATAATTGCATTCCATTATAATACTCCATTATTGAAAAAAATAGTTAGCTTTATAACAAAATAAATAAAGAACTCTAAGCAGAGGCAATTGGAGAGAAAAATTCTTGTAGAAATTCTCTAAAAATTCCATGATCACTTTGTAATCAATTTTTCACTTTAATAAAAGTTTTTATTCAAATATCTTATTTTCTTTATGACCACTTTAGTTTTCAAAAACTGTATTAGACTTTTAAATGTTTTGATCAAACACTACTCATATTAAATTAAATTATATGAATCATTTATATATTATAATAGAAAATATATAACTTTTAGAAAAATAACAAAATATAACAAAATATATTTCAAAATTATTTTTTTGCATATTCATCAATTAGAAAAATATATTCAAGAGAGAAATAATTTAATGCTTGTTTAGTTTATTTGATTTTATTAATTTTTTAAAATAAGTTTTCCTTTGTTTAATTTTGACTTCTAATTTTTGTTGCAATTTTTGACTACTTTCATTTGTTTCATCATGTTCTTCTCCCCTTTTCTTTTAAGGTTGTTTAAACACTTCTTTTCTTCTTTTTTTCTTTTTTGTTTGTATTTTGTCTCTAATAGGCAAATGAAAAGTTTTGAAGATAGGAAATGATGAAAGTGATAGGGGCATATATAGAAAAAATAGAACCTTCTCAATCCTTAGATAAAGTTGATCTTCAAGAAGATCAACAATAAAAATTTAACACATAAAATAGTGCTTATGAAAAGATATGTCATCTCAGTACATAGGACAATAATATTTAGAACACATCATATTTAACTAAGAAAAAAAAGAAAAAAAACTCTCTTTAACGGAAAATAGCCTCCCTCAAATTTGGGGTAGTTGATATATAAGAAATAAATAAACACAAAAAAAGGGTAAATTTGTAAGAGTAGCTTTATTTACAAGACCGATGCCACCCACCATACGAAGGAGGGATGTTGATTGAAAAAAAGTGTGAGTACCATGCAAATTCACTTAGCTTCTCTCGGCCATGCATACAAGCCATGCACAAAAGCTTCCTCCTATGAATGCATAGGAAGAATAGTTCATGATAGAAAGTTTCATGGAAAGAATGGTGCACGATACATATGTTATGTGAATGTACGTGGGGGCGTGTCAGCAAGGTTTCCTAATTTGCTCGGATTGCATGTGTGCCATACATGTATGAAGTAGACAAGCAGCATGATTCTCGGATTTGCGGTTATAGGTGTAGTATTATTAGTGGTTGCTATCTTAATTCCTATATTTATGCATTTGTTGTTATTTTCGGTGTCCAAGTATAGCTATATAAGCCCTCGACCATTCGGATAGAGGAGAAGATATAATTATTATTCCAAGATAGTTTTTTGCTCCCTTCTGAAACTCTCTTTCTCTTCCTTGATTAAGCTATACATATCAATGGTATCAGAGTACGGTTCTAATCATGGAGACTCGGGGAAAAACAAATGTAGAATTTCACAATGAAGTTAACAAAACATTGGCCCGTCATGAGTCCACCTTGGATCAGGTGAACTCAACCTTACAAACCGTATTATCTGAACTTCAAGCTCTCCGAACCTCACGCAATTCCTATCTCAATCTTTCTGAAGTGAATCCCGTGAAGGATCATCTGACCCCCATACCTCTAGGACCCATTCTAAGATCGACAACCCTTAATCTCAATCTTCCCGAAGTGAATCCTTTCGCCCGTGAAGGATCATCTCACCCCCATACCTCTAGGACCCATTCTAGTACCGACAACCCTTAACCACATCTCAAGCTTTCCTTCCAACAGTTTGATGTAACTGATCCAATAGGCTAGATTTATAAATTCGAACAATATTTTGAATTTAACGACATCATGTCAAACCAACAAGTTCAACTTCCCTCCTTTCATCTCAATAGCATTGCTCTCCAATGGCACCGTTGGCTCACTAAGTTTAGAGGGTCACTTGCATGGGACGAGTTCACCAAGGCCGTTCTTTCTTGCTTTGGACCAATCGATTATGAAGACTCCTCAAAAGCATTAACCCGGCAAAACACACCACCACCATTGCTGCGTACCAAGAGGCTTTTGAGTAACTCTTGCACCAAATCAACGGCTTATTAGAAAACTTTCTAATTGGGTGTTTTGTGGTAGGATTGCGAGATGAGGTTCGTCTTGACGTGAAGATAAAGCAGCCACACACTTTGATAGAAGCCATAGGAGTCGCTCGCTTTGTTGAAGAGAGGAACCAGTTAGTCAGGAAAATTGCCACACCAATTCGTCCTCCACCATCCATAACCACATCAAAGGTTACCACAGACCCTACTACTAGTATACTAGAGCCACCACCACCTCAACGCACCAACCAGGTGTCGTTTCGTCGGATCACTGGCAAAGAAGCTAAGGAGCGACGAGAGAAGGGCCTCTGTTACTAATGCGATAAAAAATTTACAACAAGCCACCGCTGTGAGAGACCACAATTATTCATATCAAAGACTTAAGCCAAGATAGAGGAGATACTCAGGACAGCCCACCGGAAGATTTGACTTAGGAGAACAAATAACGCCTTGCCAAATCCTATCCCAAAGTTATCCTTGCGGACAAGAATTGCTAAGGGGGGAGGAGTGTTACATGCATGTACGTGGGGTCGTGATAGTAAGGTTTCCTAGTTTGTTGGGGTTACATGTGTACCATATATGCATGAAGTAGACGTGCAGTATGATTCACAGATTTGCGATTATTGGTTTAGTATTATTAGTGGTTGCTATCTTAATTCCTATATTTATGCATTTGTTGTTATTTTCGTGTTCATGTATAGTTATATAAGCCTTCGGTCATTCGGATAGGGGAGAGATATAATTATTATTCCAAGACAGTTTCTTGCTCTCTTCTGCAACTTTCTTTCTCTTCCATTCTTTAAACTATACATATCAACGCCATTGCATGAAAGGTATATTCATAGAAAGAATAGTTAAAGTAAGCTAGTTAAAGGAAGACTCAACATGTCAAATTCTACCTAGACTAATTTAGAAGAAACCGATTGAATATAAATTTAACTTATAAACTCCTGCTTGAATACTACAACAACAACTACAAATTAAGTGTTTATGATCACTAAAAGAACGTGAACAAGATCTGCAAAGAGAACATTGTACTTTCAGTTTCTTTCTCAATAAAATAGCCTCTTTCTTCTATTTCGTTCACAATATTTCTCTACTATTCCGCCCTTGGCATAGGCAAATTTCCAAATCTCATAAATTTAATTATACTCTTTTTCTGCTTTTACCTATATCTTCCTAAATTATCTTTTCATACAGTGGACCAAACTTTTGCATAAACGAGCACAAAGATTTCAGGCTCAAGCTGGCAAATAATGAATATTTTAACAGTAACAACTTCTTTCTTGAGGCATACGCACAGGTATAGTTTCAGTATAGACCTTTATTATTTGATTTTATTTTTCCCTTCATACTCACCCGTCACTCTTTATATGCTTAATTCTCTGCGTACTATAATTTATTTTGGAGAAGGAAACACTCTTTTGTTTAAAGAAGAATCAAAGCATCCTTTATAAAAATTTCATTTTCAATTTTAAAGTCTTACTTTTTGAACTTAATTTTAAAATCACTTTATGGTCCAAAAAAATTAAAGTATATTTAATTGTTCGAATTCATTTTTCAAATTACTCTAAAATAATTTATGAGAAAGAGTAGAAAAATAAAGAGGAAGAGGAGAGAAAATAGTATTTACTTAGCCTTTTACATATCTCATATGCTCAAATATTATTTTTTGGTTTTGTTTTTTCGCTCAAAACAGAAAAAATGAACGAAAAATAAAAATAATGAAGAAAGAAACATAACACTCAACAAATATTATTGTTTATTTCCAAAAAAAAATTGATATGAAATAGGTTTAACTCCCATATCACTCTCATCAGGGAAGGGAAGGTGTTCCATTTTCATATATGTAATATTCAAGAAAAAAATCTTTATAATGAAGTTGACGCATAGAATTATTGTAGTTTGACATTTTGACCTTTTAATTATTGGGTAAATCCTAATTAAAAAAAGATAAAACAGTAAAACCAAAGAAAACTTTGGATTGGTTAGTGTGGTTTTGCCAAAACCACCCATTCAGCCAATAGAACTTCAACTTATCCCTTATAGAAATATTCTTCTACGGACCCACACCCACGTGTTTCCTTTACTGTATACATATACAAGTAATAAAAGTTAATTTGGGCAGACTAAATTCACCCAACATACAAATTAGAATACATAATAAATAAATCACAATTAATTTGAACCAACAAACAAAGCCTACTAAATTATTCTTTTTATCTTTTATTAGCATAGCATCTATCTTAATGGTTAAATTTAGACGATGACATTTCTGTCAATTCACCTCCAAGTCAACGGTCACCTAATGTATATTATTATAACGTGATTGTAAAACGGTTGATGCCAACCAAGAAAAATAAAAAATAAAAATGAACCTATACAGTTCTCATGGCAGCAAAAAAGTCAAAAATACCCCTCTACCCTAATGACAGTTAATCTTCTTAACGAATTAATTTTTACATAATAATCTTATTAATAATTGTTACCAATATAGAAGAAGCCATTTTCTGAAAATAAAGTAAAAAAACGGAAAAACTAAAACGTTACCGTTTTCTGAAGTGAAATGACCTAAAAATCCAGCAGGAGAGCTTCTTTGTCTGACCAAGGAGGATGAACCAGCAACAGTTTGATGAATCTCATTGAACGCATAAGATCTATGCAAGCCAGTTTTGTTGTGCTTTGGATCGTTTGATGAGTTGACTTTGCAGGTTGACTCAGAGTTAAATGAAGAAGAAGAAGAAGGAGGAGGAGAATCACCAGCTGCGAGGTATTGATGTTGGGCGAGAAGGGAAGGTTGTGATCCAATGACGGAATCAACGGCTGTCGTCAAAAGAGATCCAGGAGCTGAGACGTATCGAGTGAGGCCTGTATTGCTACTGGGAGTGGAACCCATCGGTTTCTGCGACGAAGAAGACATTGAAGACGAAGACGATGGATACATGCTGCTACTGCTAGAATTCAAGAAAGAGAGACAACGAAAGATCAATGGATTGAAATCGAAATAGAAAGCGTTTGGTGCTTTTTCAAAAGACGGATGCTTTTTGGGGAAATGCATTGTTTTTTCTACATGTATCACCCGTAGGTGACGTTGTTACGTCACCCACTTATATTATTATTTCTTTGACTAATTGATTGTGAGAGTGGAGATGCACATAACACACTACTGCCATTTTATTTATTTATTCATTTATTGAAATTGAGATAGGCAAAAGAGTGAGATACTTAGCATTTTAAAAAAAAAAAATTAAAGCCTTGGTCATATTAGAAAGTAAGATAAAATAATACGATTATTCGATACATCATGTTAATGATAATTATATGTATTTAAAATTTTTTTATAGATGATGGCACAACAACATTTTAAATTAGGCTCTTAATTTTTTGAAATAATAAATTAATGCTTGACTTTATTTTATAATAAATTAGTTTTTATAAAATTTAATTTATTATTAATAATTAAAATATGTTCTTTTTTATCGTCTCATTAAAATTCAAATATTTAAATATTACTATTCTAATTTATTGCCTAATCGCTCTCAAATTTTTAATCCTTTAATGTTTGTATAGAAATAGTAAAAATTACTAAATAATCATTTACCTTCTTTTATCCATCAATTCAATTCACAGATTCGGGGTTATTGGGGCATATCTCTCCATAATGATAATTATCACAAATTTCACATGCTATAAGAGAACCTTAATTAGTATTAACCCCGAATGTGTCAAATTTCTTAGACCAAGTTGTTATTTGAGCAGTTAAAGCAGTCAGGGTATCATCTTATGAGCTTCTGCTGCTCTTTTAGGAGCCATTTGATTTAAGGGCCACTGATAGTTATTAGTGGACATCTCCTCCAACAAATGATAAGCATCCTCAAAAGGATTAAATATCAGAAAAGCTCCAGCTACATCATTGTTAATAGTTCTGATATACTTAACCAAACCATTATAGAAAGTTTAGATAATTATCCATTCTGGTAAACCATGACGAGGGCACTTCTGAAGCAACTCTTTGTGTCTCTCTCATGCTTCATACAAAGATTATTGGTCGAATTGTGCGAAAACCATGGTGTCATTTTCGAGCTTAGTAGTTGATCTCAATTAGATTATGTACCCAAGTATAGATAGTCTTGTTATAATATAGTCCGGAGAGTCCAAGTGTCGTATTCACAGGGAGTGTTTTTTCCAAGAGTCCAATTGGGTTATGTCCAAGCCAAGATCCAATAGAAAAGGTAGAACAAGTGA
>JAVXUL010000010.1:9266594-9285283 GCA_035590515.1 Trichilia minutiflora | reverse complement strand
TTCAGATCATCATTCCTGGATATTGGATTTAGTAGCTACATCTCATATTTGTGTCTCTCAACAGACATTACAGAATTATTCAGTATTGTCTAGAGGCGAGATCGTGCTGATAATGACTAATGGGGCAACAGTTGCTACTGAAGCTAAATGATCTTACAAACTTATATTGTCTAGTGGATACATTCTGAGATTAAATTCAGTGTTGTATTTTGTTCATTCCACTAGAAACATCATTTCAATATTTGTACCATGTAAAGATGGTTACAGTGTATAGTTTATTGAAAATGAGTGTTTAATACATTTTTGAAATATAATAGTGGGCAAAGCTATAAATACAAATGAAGTATATGTTCTAAAATTGAATAACAGTTGTTCAATCAAATTCATTACAAATAAAAGAATTCGTGATCAGACAAATTCTACATATCTATGGCACCATAAATTAGGTCATATATGAGACAAGAGATTGATTCAACTTGGTATAAGTAGAATTTTGAGTTCACTGGGTTCAGAACCTTACTAACTTGTAAATCATGTCTTCAAGATAAGATGACCAAATATGCCTTTAAAGATAAAGGTGAGAGTGCGAAGGAGTTATTGAAACTTATACATACAGATGTATATGGATTGTTTAGCACCAGAGTCAGAGAAGGATTTGACTACTTTATTACCTTTATCAAATAATATGTCATGATATGGGTATATGTATTTAATGAAATATAAATTTAAAAATGAAGTAAAGAAACAAATTAGAAAGAGTATTAAAAGTCTGTGATCAGATCGTAGAGGAGAATACTTGAATATAAAGTTTTAAGAATTCTTGAAAGAAAATGGTATTGTTTCCTAATTGACTCCTTCTTAAACACCACAGTTGAATGGTGTAGTAGAAAAAAGGAATCTTACCTTATTAGATATAGTGAGATAGATGGTGAGTTTCATAAACTTACCAATTTATTTGTGGGGATATGTCCTAATGACCGCTATGCATATCCTAAACAAAGTCCCGTCAAAATCAGTTCAAAAGACTTCGTATGAAATATGGAGTAGAAAGAAAACTAATCTTGGTTATATGAGAATTTGAGATTGTACAATTTATGTTAAAATTGTTAACCTTGATAAGCTGGATGTAAAATCGGAGAAGGAAGGATTCATCGGATATCCTAAAGATAGTTTAGGATATTATTTCTACTGTTATACTGATCAGCGTAATTTGATCAATAGAAATGTATACTTTTTAGAAGAAGAGTTCTTAATAGAAGGTGGTGCAGGTAGACTAATTGAGCTTAAAGAAGAATTTTTAGAAGCTCCATCTGATGATACTAAAGCTGGATCGTCCAGTCAATAAACCTCAGTTCCAATTCAAATTTCAATTAGAAAATCTTCTAGAGTATCGCAACCTTTAGAGCGATACAGGCTTCTACATGAGTAAAAGTTTGACTCTTACCTAGTAGAAAAAGCTAATCATCTTAATGATCTTAAGAATTATGAAGAAGTTATCCTGGATAAAGATTCAGGTAGATGGCTAGAGGCAATGGATTTTGAGATACAATCTATGTACGTCAATCAAGTCTAGACATTTGTTGATCCACCAGAAGAAATTGTTACTATTGATTGCAAGTGGATCTTTAAGACAAAACTTGATAAGGATGGTGAGGTCGAGACCTATAAAACACGGCTAGTTGCGAAGGGATATACTCATAAATAAGGGTTGGATTATGAGGAGATCTTATCGTTCGTGACTATGATTAAATCTATCCGTATTATGCTAACCATTACAGCATACCACAATTTAGAGATCTAGCAAATAGATGTGAAAACTGCATTCTTCAATGGATATCTTGAAGAAAACATCTATATGCAGCAACCTGTTGATTTTATATCCACTGCAGATAAAAATAAGGTATGCAAGTTGCATCGATCCATTTATGGATTGAAGCAAGCTTCTAAAAGCTGGAATAAACGATTTGATAATGTGATCAAATCGTATGGATTTGAACAAAATCCAGATGAACATTGTGTTTATAAATGGGTTAAGGATCATACTATAATATTCCTCATATTGTATATGGACGATATATTATTCATCGGCAATGATATAGGCATGATAATTGAGACGAAGATCTGGTTATCCAGAACCTTCTCGATGAAGAATCTTGGATAAGCAACCTACATTTTAGGAATTCACATCTATTGAGATAGAGCAAAAATGATAATAGGATTATCCCCAAGTATGCATGTAGAAAAGATACTAAAGAAGTTCAGTATAGAGAACTCTAAGAGAGGTCTCCTACCCTTCAATCACAGTCCTAATCTTTCAAAAGATATGGGTCCAAAGACCGATGAAGAGGCGCAATGAATACATAATATACCTTATACTTCAGTTATAGGTAACTTGATGTATGCAATGCTATGTACACGACCTGATATAGCATATATTGTAAGTGTTAGAAGCAGATATCATACCAATCTTGGGAAAAACATTAGTCAGCTGTTAAGACAATCCTTAAGTACTTATGAAGGATTAAGGATTTACTTCTGATTTATGGATCTCAAAAGCTGAGTATACAGGGATACTTAGATTCTGATTTTCAATGAGATCTATATAATAGAAAGTCTACATCTGATTTTATTTTTGTATGTAATTAAGGTATTGTTAGTTAAAAAAATTCCAAATAGACAATGATGACTGATTCCACTATAAAAACTAAATATATTATCACTTCAAAAACAGTAAAAGAGGCTGTTTGAATACGAAAATTCGTATTTAAACTTGATGTTGTTCTTAATATGAGTTATCCAATAACTTTATTTTGTGACAATATTAAGATTATTATATAGTTAAAAAAACTAAAGACACATTAAAAATCTAAATATATTTAGTATAAATATTATATTTTAAAAGAGTTTGTTGAAGTTATAGAGGTATTAATACAAAAAATTTCTTTAACAAATAATATAACTAATTCACTAACTAAAATGATAATATTAAAATAACTAAATCAATATATTAAGAAGATAAGTAACCGATTAAACAGCAGAAACAATCAAGAATTAAAGAAGCATTTAATTATTGTTCCCCCACGGGACCACAAAATAAATGTTAATCCTAATAAAACATACGAAGCATCAAAGTATTTTTGAAACAATTTAGAACCACTCAAATATATTATGTAGTGATCTTATTAACCAGTACTACAAATTCCAGAACAAAAAATAAAAAAAAAAAAAAATTAGAAGTCAATATTTTGCAAATATATTAAATAAATAAGAATTTATATGTGAAACGTGAAATTTGTATCCTTGTAAAAGTATATAAGAAAAAATTTGTACATAACTTTGTCCGTTAACACTCACGGGTATATCTTGTAACAATTTATAAAAATTTCTAATAGTAATTCACGTGATAACATTCTTTTACCTAACTTTGTCTTCTGACAAATTGCATTGAAAGTTTTCGAAACTCTGTTACTTGCCCACTAAAACACCAGAATTCGGACAACTGTTGAACCCCACAAATGGGTTTGATCTCACGTCTTATAATTTCGCTCTCTCTTTCAGTTTTACTGTGTTTGAGAGTTGCTAAAGGTGATGGAATTCCAAACACACTTGAAGGGCCATTCAAGCCAGTCACTGCCCCTCTTGACATGAATTTGAGACTAAATGTTACAGACTTGCCTTATGTTCAAAGCGATGTCGAAGATTTTCAGCCTCAACAAATCTCCGTCTCTCTTTCTGCTAATTATGATTCCGTTTGGATATCTTGGGTCACAGGTCCCATTCTTCCTTCCTTCTTTTGTTTATTTACTTTTCTTGATTAAGCTCAATTTGAGTATATAAATAATACTAGGGAAAAGATAAGTCTTGAAGCTTTATTTTGTTTGTTTCTTTTAATATATTAAAGAAAATTTGTGTTTTTGCAAGCAAAAGCTCTGAGTTTGGTAGATAAATAAGCAAATTAAGCTCACAAATGACAACTACCCAAGTGGCAAATGAATGTGTTTTGAGTCAATATTGTATGACAGTGAAGATTGGGAAAGAAGAATATATAAGATGGCGTTTTCAGTTTTCCTGTTAGATTTTTGTCTTGTCAATAAAATGTGTTAATCAACACTGATCACATTGTTGAGGGAAGTTGTTATTTATTCAGTTCTCTAGCTTGATTTTCCTTGGAATTTCGCCTTCTTGGATTATGTTACTTCAGCTTTTCTAACATGATAATTAATGATTCATGGATTCAATTTTCAGGGGAATTTCAAATTGGTGACGACATAACACCGTTAGATCCTGAATCAGTACAAAGTACTGTTGAATTCAGAGTCTTTCGATCGTCACCATTGAATTATCAGGCAGAGGGTTACTCCCTTATTTACAATCAACTGTATCCTATTGATGGCCTCCAGAATTATACTTCTGGTATTATACACCATGTTCTTCTAAGAGGTATAACCAATAATCTTAATTTAAATATTTCAATCGAAAAGAACAAGATTTTCTTGTAATGATCGGGAGATGTATGTTTGCCAGTTTCAATCCAAGCCCTTTTTCTTCCATCTTAAACTGAACTGATCATCCATGGTTGCATAATTTTTCGTTTATCAGTGTTGCGGATATTGCATACTTGTTTTTCCTTTTCAAAGTCCCAAGACCAACACTAAATAATAACAATCTTGAATTACATTTGCTCTTTCTTCCTTCCTTCCTTCCTTGAAAATCTAAGTTTGTTTACAAGAGAACCATTAGCAAAACTTACGCTGAGTACGGCATCTTATCTGATAGTTGTCTTTTAACTGAACTTAGATTAAAAACTTTTTAACTTCTTCCTTGAATCTCATAATTTTAGACAATCGTGCATAAATTTTAGACTTCACAGAACTGAAGCAATATTAATTATCCTAACTTGTGTATTTGTGGGTTTACTTGGGCTAACATAGTTAAATTTTTCTTAATTAATTTCACATTGCAATCATCTTTTTCTGCAGGTTTGGAACCCAATACATTCTATGAATACGAATGTGGGGATCCTTCTATACCAGCAATGAGTAAAAGCCACTATTTCAGGACTATGCCAGTTTCTAGTCCTAGTAACTATCCCAGCAGAATAGCTGTGGTGGGAGACTTGGGTCTTACTTACAATACGACTACAACATTTGCTCACTTGTTGAGCAACCATCCTGATCTTCTTCTACTGGTTGGGGATCTAAGTTATGCAGACTTGTATCTTACAAATGGATCCGAGTCCAACTGCTACTCTTGCTCATTTCCTGAAACTCCTTTCCAAGAAACGTACCAGCCTCGATGGGATTATTGGGGAAGGTCAAATTACAAACTTTTTAACACCAAAAATTGTCCGTAACTTGTTTTATGTGGGGCTATGATATTAGAGCAAGGTAAAAAACTTAAAATTTTTTGCCAAAGAGGAAACTGAGGTTTGGTCCATGTAATTGGATGAGTAATGAAATTTACATGATGAGAACAAATGAATTTTGTGTAGAATAGAGGTGCTAAGAAAAACTTCTGTTTGAATACAGAGGAAATTCATAAATTTCAACTTCAAATTTATTCAAGACTACAGTGAGTGATGGTAACTTAAATAGTGTACTGTAAAGCATCAGAACTCATTTTGATAACCATCTGCTATAGTTTCTTACTTTTCTAAAGTCTTGAGGTTGTAAAAGATTAGAAAAATTTTGAAAACCAAACAATTTTGATTTTTGTAAACTGGGTCATGCAATTTCTTTTAATTTTATCTTTTCATTCTGTTTAACTTCTTTTTTTCTTTTGGTTTTGCTGATGATTTTCTCACTCAACATTGTGAGAATGAAGCTCATAAAGTTGTTGTGGGTTTACTATTAGCAGGTATATGCAGCCTCTAGTCTCGAATGTTCCAACAATGGTGATAGAAGGGGAACATGAGATAGAACAACAGGCTGAAAATCAGACGTTTGCTGCTTACAGTTCCCGTTTTGCATTTCCATCTGAAGAAACTGGATCATCATCCTCACTCTACTATTCTTTTAATGCAGGAGGAATCCATTTTGTGATGCTTGGCGCTTACACTAACTATGACAAATCATGTAAGTTTGGCAAGTCATCCCTCTTCATTGTATGATTATTATATTTTTAAATATGAGTTTGGAATTATGCAACCAAATCTTTATGCAGATCATTTTCAGATCCCACATGGTTAGATTCTCTAGTTTTTGTGTTGCAGCGGATCAATACCAGTGGCTCGAAAGTGACCTGGGTGAAGTTGACCGAGAAGTGACTCCATGGCTGATAGCTGCTTGGCACCCTCCTTGGTACAGTACCTACTCAGCACATTACAGAGAAGCAGAATGTATGAGGGTGGAGATGGAGGACTTGCTGTACAAATATGGTGTTGACATGGTCTTCAATGGCCATGTAAGAGTACTTCTGAATTCAGTTCCGATGATCATCGCTCCCTTCCCCTTTCTTTTTAGTGGTTCTGCCGAGCTCTAAATTGTTTTCAATCACTAAATTAAGGCTTCTTTATATTTGACATGGTTAAGTGTGGATATCTTATTTGAAACATTAAGGATTGAATGATACTGCTCTGTATGTTTGGCATAAGACTGTTGATTGAATGATTCTTAAGTGTTGAAAAAAATGTGTCATGGTATCTTTCTTGTGGGATGAAAGTTGAAAATGTTAAATGTCAGTCGGAAAAATGAGTGGTCCTACTAAAAATTACTGTAGATTAAGTTGAAGCCAGCAGTACTAAAGATACCAGTATTCTTTGATTGTTTGTACAAGAGAACCAAATGTTAATCTAATTCCTTGTACTGAAAATGGAAATAAATGATATGCTTGTATCAGAGGTCTTCATGAAGAAAGTAAAGTTTGTACAAAGAATGTCACTCTTTCCTTTTTTCTAATTTTTGAATTTTTGGTTGCTTACTTATGTTTCCTTGGTACACCTATAATTCAATATTCTTAGAAATGATTCATTCATCTGGTGCATATCCTATTTTAAACTAAAACGTGTTTAATTTACTCAGAGAAGTTTCAAGATGGTATTATATGTTATATTCTGATTAGTGGGTTCATGCCTGTGTTTGTACAAATTGCATAGACTGATGAAGTGGTAGGTTGTTCTTTTGACTACAATCAACAGGTTCATGCCTACGAGAGGTCAAACAGGGTATACAACTATACATTGGATCCTTGCGGACCAGTGTATATCACCGTTGGTGATGGTGGAAATCGTCAAGGGCTGGACATCATGCATGCTGATGAACCTGGCAACTGTCCAGAACCATCTACCACACCAGATACCAGGTATATGGGTGGCTTCTGCGCATTCAATTTTACCTCAGGCCCAGCAACAGGAAACTTCTGCTGGGACGAGCAGCCTGAATATAGTGCTTATAGAGAGAGTAGCTTTGGCCATGGAATTCTAGAGGTACCTCTCTCTCTAATGCTTTCACCACACCCTGTAAACCCCCAAAAATTCAGATTATTAATAGGCAATTGTGGCTTGCAGGTGAAGAATCAGACTCACGCTTTATGGTCATGGCATCGTAATCAGGAATTCTACGAAAATGCCGGTGATATAGTTTACATAGTGCGGGAACCACATAGGTGCCCAGTTCAACCACAATGATCCAATGAAACCATTAACTTCAAATACAGATGAATTCTGCCAAATATAGCTGTAGTGAATTGAAGATGTAAACATGATCATCTCATAGGAAGATCAGAATGCTTATTACCATTTTAATTGAGTTCAAGGGAGCCTGGTAAGATTATTTTCAGCCATTTTTATATACGGCGGAAGTGAAGTTGTGATTACATTCAGTTGCTTTTTGCCAACAATCATCCCATCCACTAGCAGTGATCTTAATAATACTTACTGTAAAATTATTGTAATTGTCTCTTTCATTACATTGATTCTAGGCATCTTGATTGCCATTATAATCTTTGATTACATCTATTCTGGGCTCTTGATTTGCCATTTTGTCATGGAGATGCAAACAGTGAACTCTGAAATGCACAGTATTACCTTGTGAATTAATGACTGTAAACCTTTTTGGTTTATTCTTGTGGCTCGTAAAGAGGTGATGTACCATCGCAAGTATGAGACAAAATCGTTAAGCATCAAATAGAGTAGATGTTTGAGTTATGTTGCCCTTTCAAATTAAGTAAAAATACAATTATTGTCCCAAATATACCCATAAATTTACTGTTTCAAAGGTACTAAATAGATTATGAAAGAATAAATAAAATGTATTATTTAGTATACTATCATTGCCCCCTTTCCCGTACTTCCCTTTTGTTATTATTTTAATTATTGAACCTTTTATTAAATAAATGAAAGTCTACCAGCAGAGTTGTTTAGTATGAAAGTGGGCTTTGATGTGCCGTTAATTCTTATCATTATACACAACCATTCCACATTCCAAACCCACTAATCCCCGCGATTGCCTACGAAACCAGACCCGTAAAAGTTTAGTATCAGACGAAAATGGAGAGGGAGAGAATATCATATCCATGATCATACCGCACTAGGATATAAGAAGGGAAAAGTACAAAATTGATCATATTTTTTAATACATTTAATGAAATAATTGTTTCAAAAAAATTTGAACAAAGTAAACCCAAAATTTGTTTTTGGAACAATAATAACCTCGTAAAAATTGAAATAAAAATTGTGTTTGAAAGTATTATTGTAAACTATATTTGAAAATGTCGTTTTATATTATTTAAAAATATAATTTTAAATTATATTCGATAGTATTATTTTAAATTATATTTAAAAATACTGTTTTAAAATGTAATTGAAAGTGTCGTTTTATATTATATTCAAAAATATAATTTTAAATCATATTCAAAAATGTTAATTTTAATTGTGTTCAAAAATATCGTTTTAAACTAAATTTGAAAGTAAAATTTTAACGTGTATTCAAAAGTATTATTTTAAATTATTTTTAAAAGTATCATTTTAAATTATGATCAATTCTTTTACAAGGGTATTATTATTCAAAAATTATATTTTTAATTTATTTAATTAAAATTTTGTTGATATGGTTATTTTAATAAACATAAAAAAAATATGATTATTACCTTAAATTTTCCTTATAAGAATAGATATAAATCCTACATTTGAAATTGTGTAGAAATTGTGTTTAAAAGTAATATTATAAACTACATTTGAAAGTGTCGTTTTATATTGTTTAAAAATATAATTTTAAACTATATTCAAAAACATTATTCTAAACTATGTTTGAAAATACTGTTTTAAACTACAATCGAAAATGTCGTTTTATATTGTGTTTAAAAGCGTATTTTTAAATCATATTCGAAAATGTTAATTTTAATTGTATTCGAAAATTTCATTTAAACTAAATTTAAAAGTAAAATTTTAACATATATTCAAAAATATTATTTTAAATTATGTTCAAAAATATCATTTTAAATTATGATCAATTGGGTATTATTATCCAAAAATTATATTTTTAATTTATTTGGTTAAAATTTTTTTGATACGGTTATTTTAATGAACATAAAAAAAATGATTATTACCTTAAATTTTCCTTATAAGAATAGATATAAATCCTATAAAATAAGACCAAAAGATCTGAT
The DNA here is from genome assembly GCA_035590515.1 of Trichilia minutiflora. Taxonomy (NCBI): domain Eukaryota; kingdom Viridiplantae; phylum Streptophyta; class Magnoliopsida; order Sapindales; family Meliaceae; genus Trichilia; species Trichilia minutiflora. The sequence continues at coordinate 9,275,680 of JAVXUL010000010.1, read as the reverse complement.
AAGATAAGACATGATTGAAATAGAAATAAAAAGTAATTTTAGGTCAGACACCATGTTAGTTATGTTTTTGACGCAAGAGTTTCAAGCTATTAAATAAGGGTCCAATTTTAGTATTCAAATCAAGCTATTAAATAAGAATTATAATGGACTATTGAATTGAATTCATAGCTCCTACATCGATAGTTTTATCTAACTTTCACCCAGTTCTTTAACTCCAAAACCAAGCTGCAGCAAATTTGAAGCTTGCTAATACCTTCTCACAGAAGCAAATCTAAAGATCAAATGGTGGTCCACAAACCTTGATGGTCCTTGAACAAAGTGGGCTCCAACTCTTAACAAAACTGTATAAGCCTCTTTTCTTTACACCGAGGCAATGCAACTCGAGCTAAATATACGGAAATGTCAATGAGAGAATGAGTTCGAAGGAGAGATGCATTAAGATTGTTATGTCCATAAGGTTTGAAGAAGCTTCGGAGTTGTCTGTCGTGGATATCGGAGGACTCATTCCTGGTAGTCCATTACCTCCATTGTCAATGAGCGGTGTAGTAGTCGAAGGTGTTGTAGGCATGTTAGGGTTGTTTGTAGTAGTTGTCGTTGGAGAAGTTCCTTGTACAGGCTTCCCTCCAGCAGTGCTACATCAAATTTGCATGATTCAAACTATTAGTCCCCATAAAATGGCACATACAAATCCTTGAATAAAAAGTGTTAGCTGCTAAGTTTGGTGTTTTAAACATGCATCAGAGAATATTTAGGACCGGGTCCCAAAGAATTTAAAAACCGCGGTCCTAAATTAAAGTTGATTTCTGTGAGTGCCCACTTGATATCGTCTTCTGAATTTTAGAAAATGAATAACTTATTCTTTGAAGAAGTTCTTATAGATCAAAAAATGAACCAAACAAGAAAAGATTCAATAATTAATCAACAAATGTGATTATATATGCAATGTGGTCCTATCACTCTTGCTCAGTGTGACGCCTTCTATCTCCCGATTATTTATGAGGTATGACTGTCCAAAATAGGGGCATATATTTTTGAGCTAACTATGGCTTACCACTGATTGAAATATTAATTGATATCCGGTGGTAATAATAACACTAAAAAAACCTTTAGTATATGATCAACCAACATATTAAAAACCACATAAATTCCCACGCCAACACAATAAATAAATTTGTTCCTTGGTTTAGTGATTTAGTCGATAAAATACAACCTAATTCTTTTTCCCTGTAATGCAAAGCAATAGCGAAAGCATGCCCAGAAGGAAAACACACTCCATTATTTTCGGCAATTCTTTCATTTCAACATATAGTTGAAGTCTTTGGGAAAAGTGCGAGCCAAAGGGAAGCAGAAATCGAATAAGAACGAATAAAGTTGCTTGGTTAGTGGGCCCAAACTGCAGAGATCTCTAGACTCTTGTAAGACCATATTTGCCACCTAGATTTAACACCCATACGGTTCACTTATGGTTTTGGTTTAGTTTAAACTTTCAATGTTTGTAGGCTATAACACGTACTTAAAGACACTCAAATTAGTCCAAAAATTTCCCCCCGTCTCAGTGTGGCACTTTTTATTGGTGAATGATTGTTGTGTACGGTAACAACTGAAAATGTCCTAAGAAGCTTGGACTGATTTGACAATATGGGCAAAGCTAAAGCATGGTCAGACAAATAAAAGTTGCTTGTGTATACTGTAGTACATTGATTGAATCGAGCTGAGGGCTCTGAAAATGGGGATGCTAGCCGTCGGATTGGCAGGACCATCTAGCAGTGGAAAATCGAGGAACGGTTGCATCAGAACATGGCAGACCTTTGCAGCAGTACAAGCCAAATGACTAATGAGGCACCCAACACCAGACGTTGGAAATGGAGAAAGACATCGTGATTTGAGAAATGAGATTGAGACTAACTTCACATAACACGAAGGCTCCCCATCAACAGCCATGAAAAATGACACTTGTCATGCATCTAAAATATCATAATTGTATGTAACATTACACAAGAAGCGCAAACTCTCTTTCCACCAATATTTCACATAAGCAGAAAAGGAAATAAATTAAGATAAAAAAGACATTAACTTGAAGATTAAGAAACTAATTATATGAGTAAGCAGTATTCGTACCTCAGAGAAGATGGATACACACAAGATCCATAACCTACAAAACACAAGCACAAAAGTAAGCAACCCACTTTTTAAAATCAAGGGAAAAAGAAATCCAATTAACAAAAGTTGGAGAGAAATTAGAAGAACAAACTGGGATCAGTTGTTGCAATAGTTGCAGTTCCAGAGAAGTCACATGAACCAGGAGCCATGCTTTTCCTCTGAAAGTAACTGTTGAAAGCATACGAAGCATGAGCTTGGATGGTGTTCGGGAGATAGCATAGGCCATTGGATTGTATAGGTTGACAGTCTGCACCAGACGCACATGCATAGTCTAGAGCAGTTTGAAGGGCCTTGAAGCTAGCATCGCTTCTAGTAACACACCAGTTTGCTGCTTCAACTTGAACATCAATGATGTTCACGCAGAAAAATATGAAAATGAAAGATGGAAGGAACAGATTTGAAAGTGGTTCCATGGAGATGGAAGGAGAAAGAGTGTTATATTGATTTGGCTTAGGCTTGGTAAAGCAAGAGAGAAGAGAGAGACTCAAAGAAAGAATATGAGTTGGCGGGGGTGTTGGAGGGACCCCGGAGTTTTTTTTTTTTTTTTTTTTTATTTTCTTCTCTTTTTCTATTCAAATTTGCCTTTTCTATTTCAATTTGGAGGGATTATTATCATCCATATCCTCTACTAGATATATTTTCTTTAAAAAGGATATAGATTATCTTTTTATGTTATATAGATCCCTCAACTCCATTTCCATTTGGAATTAGAGGTGAGTGGATCCGATTGATCAATTAAATTGATTTAAAAAATTTTTAAATTATATTTTAAAAATTATTATTATTAATTTAGATTTTAAATTAATATTTTAAAAATTATTATGTTTGAATCGATTAATTTAGATTCAAATTCATCCAAACTGTAAATATTTACTATTAATAAATTTGAAATGAAATAAATAAGTAAGTGAATATGATTTACACTAACAAAATTTTTAAATTTAGTCCTAAGGCCTATATCATAAATTCAAAAATCCAAATAATTTAGATTGAATTAATTTGTAACATAATATCAAATTATATTGAATTGTTTTAAACGTAAATTAATATATTTGGATTAATTTGAATTTTAAGCTTAGTGTAATCCAAAACCGCAAATATTCATCCCTATTAGTAATTAATAAAAATGTCTTTATGGATTATGATTTTAATAAAGTAACTAAACATAAACAAGATTCACTTTAAATATTTAAGTTATGTATTATAATTTTAAAATTAAAGTTTTAACTTGTGGTATAATTTTAAATTAAGATAAATTTTTGTATTCGAATTTTTAAGTTTTATGTAATAAAATTGTAAGTTTCGTGCTCTAAATTACAAATATATTGCTAAAAGAAAATTTAAAAAAAAAAAATCATATTTTTAAGCTCTTTTTAAAGTTGACCACACCTTAAAAATCTTTACAAACTGAATTAAAAATTAGCATTTGGACAATAACACCTCTGTGATGCAAAATAAAAAGCCGAACATCACATTCGTCAAACAATACTTTTGACCAAACAAAAGTTTCAACTACTTAAAAATCCACATGTCGATTTTGATATAAAAAAAAATAGTCCAAATTATAAAACACTCTTAATTTGTGTTCATTCAAATGTCAGTTTCGATGTATTTGTAGTAACATTTCATTTGATGGACGAAATTTCTTAAAAATTAGCGAGTTTCATCCAATTTTATATGAAATTTGAATATTACGTGGCCGAAATTTTGAATTTTTTTATGAAATTAACATGTAAATCATAGTTTAGATAATGTAATTTGATTTAAATGTGAAAAAATGATAATGTTGATTATTAATGGGGGATAGTTTTGATTAAAAAATAGTATGGCCTAAAGATCCTGATATTCCTTAGTTGAATGTAAGTTTTGTATTAGTAAAATATAGGTTTTTGAATTGGTCAAACGTAGATTTTTAACTTGATCGAATATATTATTTTATCTTGATCAAATATACATTTTATAACTTCCTTAAATATAGATTTTTTATTTTTGAAATACATTATTTTTCTTTGATTGATTGCATTATTTTATCTTGTTTGAATGAAGATTTTGTAAAATGGTTGGTTGTAAAATTTTAACTTGGTCAAATATATAATTTTATTTCAGTTGAATATAGATTTGTAGTTTGATTGAATGTAAGTTTTTTATTTTTTGAAATGCATTATTTGCCTTGATCAAATGCATTATTTTACCTCGTTTGGATGTAAGCTTTGTAACATGGATTTTTAATTTGGTTTAGATTTTTTTATTTTCTAAAATACATTATTTTGTCTTGATCGAATTCATTATTTTGTCTTATTCAAATTTAAGCTTTTAACTTAGTCAAATTTAATTTTTTAACTTGGTCGAATGTAAGTTTTTTTTTTCCACCTTGATCAAATGTTAAATTTAAACCTACTCGAATATAGATTAATTAATTATTGTATTTTCAAATATATGTAAATTAACATTATTGTTAACTAATGCTTGAAGCAAGTGACATGATAATTCTTTTAAAGAGAATTAGCCTCACAAGTTTAACATATTAAGAAGAAGAATTGAAAATTTTCTTAATCACAATATTCGTTTGCTCCACTCAAACCACATTTGTAAAATGAGGATAAAAAACAACCAACATATAGGCATATAATTTCTTTGTTTCACTAATAGTCTCGTACAAATTAATATATTAAGAAAAAACTTAGCCTTAACTTCGTGTCTTATATCCAAATTTACTAATCACTCATCTATTTCATTATCTATTAGAATGCTTTTTTCGGAGAAAAAATTCAATTTTAAATGTAAATAATTACCTTCGAATAATGGATATAATTAACCAGACACGCAATCATCCAGATAACATCCATAGAATGAATAGAAACTACAGATGTTACCTAGATGATTGTGTATCCAGTCAATTATATTCATTATCTGAAGAAAGACATCTACATCCAAAGTTAGATCCCTTCTCTAAGAAAAATTTCTCAACAGATGATAAAATGAGTTAATTGTTAATGAATATAGATATAAGATATAGAGCTAAGATAAGTTCTTTCTTAATATGCTAAATTTGTGTGTAGATTGTTGTTAAACAAAAAGGGTGCATGCTTATAAGTTGGTTATGGTTGATTCTCAAATGTGGTTTGACATGGTTAACATGAAACAAGTATTATAGTTATTAGAACTTTTAATTTTTAAAAGTTCAATAGGAGTATTAGCAAAACTTCGTGATCAATGAGCACTAGTAGAAACTTCCTGATCAAGGGTCATCTTTGGTTAACATTCTGACAGAAAGGATTTCTCATAATTCTAACATATTGGGGGAAAAATACAAGGGTGACACGTAGATGCCCTATCAGTAAGACATATAATAGGAGACCAAGGGTAATCCCACACAGTTCTCATCTTAGGTATATTTTGTCTCAGGAGTCTCCCTTCTCAGGAAATCCACGGTCTCAGATAAATTCGGTCATAGGTATCCCCCGATTCAAGGATCCTATGGTCTCAGACAAACTTTGCCCCAGGTAACCTACGTCTCAGGAGAACTACTGGCGCCTCAAGATTATCACCGCTTCAGGTACCAAGGGAAAGAGCTCATTCTCAGGAATTTTGCGATCATCAACAGTACGCCTCCGGCATCCAACAATAGAAGTTGATACAAATCGTCGTCTCAATAATCCGGATAGTTTCTCAAGGGACCCATCTCGGGCCAGGATTCCTTCCACAATTGGTTCACAAGAAGCCCCTGGTTAGGGTATCAGTAGACACGTGCCCCCCCTCAAAATGGGAATGATTGATGACAACTGGCCTATTAAAAGCACCCATCCTATCTTCTGATCATTTTCAGGTGATTGGACGGTGACAGACCTACAAAGTCTGTAGATGTGATAATATCATTAAAGGAAATCAGTTGCACACTGTCCCATATCAGATATCACATCCTTCCCATTCTCTAATGCCAAGTCATATCACTATTCGAAAGAGGGGCACTATATAAACCAAACTTCTTCAACAGCAAAGGGGTTGGACTTCTTGTTACTTATGAAATTGGATTTTTGTGTTCGAAAAATATTTGAGCCACACAGAGAGATTGAGAGAGATCCGGTAGCCTCATTATCACTGTTTTTCCTTCACTATCTCTGGAGGATAAAATTTACATATTTTTCTCTCATTCTCGGTTCGTTCTGATTTTTTTTTACTGTTTTTATCGAAAATATATTTTATTTCTTCACCCTTTTCTGACTTAGGTATCAAAGTTTTTCCATCAGAAACCTCTTTCGGCATCACTTCAAGGTGTTTACTTTCTTTGTAAGCTTAGGAGGTGAAGCTTTGTCAGAAAAAGTCACGTTTGCAGTCATTCTCCAATATAGAAATCACTGTCCGACAAACAGTAATATTACCCTCACATATCACCAACTATGTCATTCCAGGTTGACCGCGAGGAGAGTCCACGGAAAATTCTTACACCAACAACTGGTGTCGTCTGTGGCAATAAATAAAAAGTCATTGAAGCACTGTGTGTGGAGGAAGGAAAGAGAAAGAAATATTCTCTGAAGTTTTTCGGGAAAATATTTTCTGAAGTTTTTCTTTAGAAAATTTTTGAAATGATCGAAAGAAGACAAAGCAATGGAGGTTCTTGTGAAAGTGTGATCCAAAGAATTTACCTATACGTGAAAGACCACTGCCTGAGGATGAACGCGCAGACGAGTTTCTAGCTAGCAGGGTCGATGCATTGGAGAAACTACAGAAAATTAGAAGTCGGTTATCCAGAGAACCAGTCGTTCCAGGAGGAAAAGGAGAAATATCGTTTCCTAACGAAGAGCGGAAAATTCGAGTTTCTCAAGGTGGTCATAAGAAGACGATTCAGAACTTTGGGCAAACACATGATAATGCATCCGTATCCAAGTTAAGAGTTCTACATAAAGGAAAGGCCAGAGTAATAAAAGTGTCAATGAATGAACCCAAAGCGCCTCAGGATGTTGATTTTCCCCTCAGAATTTGCAAAGGACAGAAGCAGAGAAGAAATGACAAAGAAAGGCATCATTGAGGGACGAACGAATGGGTGGAGGAGTGCAACTTAGCTCCTATCGATATGAGATTTTATCTCAATAAAATGCGTGCCTAAGAAAAGAAAGTAACAACAACTGCTAATATGAAGGAGATAGATGACTGTGTGAGAAGGGTGTTATTAGAAATGGGATTGCAGAGCACCTCTACTCAGAGAAAGGAATCAGAAAGTGAGGGAGTCCCTACTTTCGCCCCCACTTCTCCCCTATCGAAGAGGATTTTGTCGTCATAACTTCTCGAAAAGTTTAAGATGCCTCAATTAACCATCTACACTGGGAAGACCGATCCATCTTCACATGTAAACTCATTTCGAGAAACGATGCTAACGCAAGGTTTAACGCAGCTACAAATGTGATGACTCTTCTACTTAACTCTAGAAGGGCTAGGCAGGTGTTGGTATAAAGAACTATTTCCCACTAACATCCACAGTTTCACTCAACTGGTGACCATTTACGAAAAAGTGTTTAAACAAATGGCAATAATCAACTATAACCCAATCATCATTGGAGATGCCCGGATGCCCCCATGTAGGAGAAGGCCTCCGAAGGATGATCAGCAGAGGGGTAAGAGAAATCGCCATCGAAATTTCAGGAATAATCACAAGAATGCAAAAGGAAACAATAGGCAATAAGAAGGATCATTTTTTCGAGTTTCGGGAATAAGAATGATCCGATACCCCTTAGAGAATCCTCTCAGGAGAATATAGCGGACAGCCATTCAAGAATTCACGTCTCCTCAAAAGGGTTCTTTATCAAAGTATAGTCCCTGAAAGAGTCTCTTCTCAGGTTTGGTACTCTTATAAAATAGCTATGTACTTTTTCTCATATAAATAAAACAAGTTACTTATGAGTATTTTCAGATCTCCATTCCTTTTTTACTACTCTCTTTTAAAAGTGATAAGGTTCGCTACGATTATAAAATCCCTTAAAACACTAGATGAAGAAAGAAAATCATGGCCGTCTCAGGTGCTGTAAGCCCTCATTCCCCAATCAGACATCCTGTGCGTTTAAGACCTGGTTCATGTTTGGGGCGTGGTAAACCCTAAACAGATTAGGTATATCAGAAAATCCTGATCGTCTTAGGTGTCGTAAACCCTCATTCCCCAATCAGATCCTGTGCGTTTAAGACCTGGTTTATGTTTGGGGCGTGGTAAATCCTGAACGGGCTAGATATATCAAAAAATCTTAACCGTCTCAGGTATTATAAGCCCTCATTCTCCAATCAGGCATCTTGTGCGTTTAAGACCTGGTTCGTGCTTGAGGCGTGGTAAACCCTGAACGGACTAGGTACATCAGAAAATTCTGATCGTCTCAGGTGCCGTAAGCCCTCATTCCCCAATCAGACATCCTATGCATTTAAGACCTTGTTCGTACTTGGGTCTTGGTAAACCTTGAACAGGTTAGGTACATCAAAAAATTCTGATTGTCTCAGATGCCGTAAGTCCTCATTCTCCAATTAGGTATCCTGTGCATTTAAAACCTGATTCGTGTTTGGGACGTGATAAACCCTGAATGGGCTAGGTACATTAGAAAATCCTGACCGTCTCAAGTGACGTAAGCCCTCATTTCTCAATCAGACATCTTGTGTGTTTAAGACCTGGTTCGTATTTGGGGCATCATAAACCCTGAACGGGCTAGGTACATCAGAAAACCCTGATCGTCTCAGGTGTCGTAAGCCCTCATTCTCCAATCAGACTTCCTATGCGTTTAAGACCTGGTTCGTGTTTAGGACGTGGTAAACCTTGAACGGGCTAGGTACATCAAAAAATCTTGATCGTCTCAGGTGCCATAAGCCCTCATTCCCCAATCAGACATCCTGTGTATTTAAGACCTGGTTTGTGTTTGGGACGTGGTAAACCCTGGCCGGGCCAAGTCCCCTAA
>JAVXUL010000010.1:9244672-9266494 GCA_035590515.1 Trichilia minutiflora | reverse complement strand
ATTTCTTATTGCTAACTTGCTAGATATTCCTATGGAGGTCATGGGTTTGATGCTGGAAGAGTTTGAGGATGAGTACATAATCCATGTGATTGATGTTTCTGCTATGTTATAAAGTAGTATTAATATTAGTATTGAAACTATTGAACATGTGTATGTTTATGTGAAGTTATAATGGTGTTTATATTAATTATGAGTAGTTGGATAATGTATGTCATAAAATGTGTTGCAAATGTTTCGATCTTACTAATTGATTTTAGAAATTATATCGAAATATAGTTAATGTAAATTGACAATTAGACTATAAAGAATTACTATGTATCTATTGATTGTATTTATTCAATGTCTTAAATTTTTATTAATTTTTATTTATTTTTTTATTTTTTAAATTATAATTATTTATTTTTAAATTAATTAAAACGAGTTAACGGGTTAACCTGTTTAACCCGTTAATCCAGTAGGTTGAGTTAGGATTGAAATTTTCAACTCGTTTATTAAACGGACTTATCCAATCTGATTCATTTAAAATATCAACATATAGTGATTCGGCAATTCTAATCCGACCTGACCTGATTCATTTAACAGTTCAACATGAAGTTATTGGTTGTCCCAAGTGGTTCGATAGGATTGTTGAGAGGTAGAGCATATGTATAAAGTTATTGCTTGTTTCTGTAAAAATGGCCACGTAGGGTTATTGGGAAAAGAATTAATAGGTGGTTAATTCAGGAGCTGCCACATAATCCCGGAGATCAATGAATAGCCATCTAGGTTGCCATACGACTTTGGGGATTAGCATATAACTTACCACTTGTTTCTAAGATGTACCATATATTTGCTCTTTTCGCCGCTTCTTACTTCTGAATCAGATGTCAATGTAGTCATTGTCCAGTAAACTTCAGGGTATGGTAAATTTCACTTCAGCCCGGATAAATTTTATCTTAGGGTCACGATGGGATGACTTTGGAGTCAAGTGAGATGGGTTTTTACTGGATTCTCTCAGAATTTTTTAAAAATATTTTATATTAATTAATAATTTAAAAAATATAATGATAAAGGGAATGTACTGGGGGCACTCACAGAGGTAAATTTTTTTTAATATTTTTATTTACTATTAAGACTAAAAAGAATGAAATCAAATAGACACTAGCTGTATTCATAATTTGTTTACTGAGCTTAACCACTAAAATTTCCAAATGCAGGCTGCTAAGAGGCTGTATTATATCGTCTGTAAACAAAAACTCTTAGAATTTATTTTTATTTATTTTGATAACAATAACATCAATCGTTTAGTTTTCTCAATCTATTATTCCAACTTAATAACATCTATTTATCTAATCTATATCTATCTATCTATTTATTTATTTAACTCCTTTTATATATATATATATATATATTACGATGGCCTGGGATTACTAAGTAAATAATAGTTTTTTCCTCTTATATCAGTTAACATAAATCAATAATATTAGAAATAGTATATACTAATTATTTTTATACAAATTCTCATAATAAAATTATATTATTGTCGCATATTATATACACATATATATATATATATATGTTTAGGATCAAGAAACAAAAGAAACTTGATTGCAAACTAGATCAGATAGAAGATATTCAGAACGGACTCAAATGTGCAGAAGAAATCAGTAACCAACAACAAAAGAAAACAACACACAGAAGAATAACACTCAGTCTTCTCCATTAAACGAAAATGAATAAAGGAGAACAAAATCAAGCTAATAATTCTAGAAGAGTGTTTTGTTATTTGATTCAAAGAAAAAACTGAGAGAGATGCCTTCCTAGGCTTGATTACAAGGATTATATATGAATACCAGTTCACTGCCAAGAAACCAAGAAAATACAAAACTGACAGCTAGCAAATCTAGCTGACTAACTAACTCCAGCTAACTAACTGACTCTTCAAATTATTCACTACACTCATGATCACAATCCTTACATGTACTCTCACTCTTAATACACTCTGATCATATTTTGACAAATCTCTACCTTGATCATAGTGTATTAAGACTTTCAACACTCTTCCTCCTCTCAAGTTTCACACCAGAGCTCATACACAGACCTTAGCTTTTACTACTCTCTGTGTACTTGCATGCCTAATGCAATCATGACAATTCAACAAGTGATACTTCATAAATTTGACCGACTTCTCTCTTCAAGATTCATCAGACCTATACACTTCCGAAACTTCTTAATAGCTACAGACTTAGTCAACACATCTGCAACATTGTCACTAGTATGCACCTTAAGTAATCTTAACTTCTGATCAACTAAGATATCCCTAATAAAATGTAACCTAACATCTATATACTTGGTCCTCTCATGGTGCGTCTAGTGCTTTGTCAATTGAATTGCACTTTGATTATTACAATTAACCTCTGCTTCTGTCACCACCATCTTCAACTCTATCAATATTCCCTTCAATCACAAAGCTTCTTTTATGGTTTCTACAATAGCCATATACTCAGCCTCTGTGGTTGAAAGAGCAATCATATGTTAAAGTGAAGTCTTCCAATTAATTGAACGTCCATTAAACTGAAACAAAAAACCTGTTAATGATCTTCTTTGATCTACATCAGCTGTAAAATTTTCATCCATAAAACCTTTCAATCCCTCTGTTATTTCAGTCCTTTTCCCATACACAAGTAAGTATCCTAAACTGTCTCTTATATATCTCAGTATCCATTTAAAAGCTTTCCAATGTTCAACTCCTAGATTGCTCATAAACCTGCTAATCATACTCACTCTATATGCCAAGTTAGGTCTGGTACACACCATTCCATACATTAAGCTTCCTACAGCTTCTTAATATGGAACACCCTTCATGTATGCTTTCTCTTCTACAATTCTCGGGCACATATCTTTTGACAATTTAAAATAAACAGCTAAAAGAACAGATACTGGCTTGGCATCTATCATATTGAACCTTTACAACAATTTTCCAAATAGACCTCCTGTGAAAGCATAATTGTTCCAACTTCCTTATCTATGATCAAGTCAATCTCTAAGATCCTCCTTGCTAATCTTAGATTTTTCATATCAAATTTAACACTTAACAACTCCTTTAATTCTTGTAATCTACTTCTACTTTTGTTGGCAATCAACATAAATCAGCAAAACTATCAGATTATCCAGGTTATCTCCCTGAAAATACACACATTAATCATATTCACTTCTTGTGTATCTAGCCACCTTCATGAACTCATTAAACTTAAGATTCCACTGTCTAGGTGATTGTTTCAATCCATATAATGACTTTTTTAGCAAACATACTTTATCTTTTGAACCTTTCTTAACAAACCCCTCTGGTTGTCTCATCAGAATTTTCTCTTCCAAGGTTCCATGTAGAAAAACAGTCTTTACATCTATTTGCTCAAGTTCCAGAGCAAACACTGCTACCATTGACAGTAATATTCTAATTGAGACATGCCTTACCATTAGAGAGAACACCTTTGAATAATCAACTCCTGCTTTTTGAGTGAAACATCTTGTAACTAACCTAGCTTTGTGTCTTACTTTTCCATCTGCCTCTTCTTTCTTTTTGACTATCTATTTACTGTCCACAACTACCTTATTATCTAGATTCTCAACTAACTCCCAGGTTTCATTCTGGCTCAAGCAATTCATTTCCTCACACATAGCTTCATATCATATTTCTACCTCAAGGCCTTGTAAAGTAGCTCTAACGGTTTTTGGTTCATTATTCTCCACATCCACAACAGTTAAAAATGTATAAGTAACTAGATCTAAGTATCCATACCTCTTAGGAGCTTGGACACTTCTCTTTTCCCTGTCTCTGACCAGGTTATATCCATCATTTCTCTCTTACTGAGATGGTTCCGCAGCTTTACCATCTAGTCTCAGGTCATCAGCATCTCTTTCACCCCTTTGTATTACAGGTTCTTGTCTGATATCTGGTTCTTCTGAAAGCTCCACCTTCAACTGAGATCTCTTCTGATGCATTTCATTTATCTATCTTTCTTCTTGAGCTTTTCAACTTCTTACTTCAAGCCCTTCCTCAAGAAACTTCACAACTCTGTTGATTATACATTTTCCTTGTCTTCTATCATGACACCATACTTTTCAACCTTTCACTCCCTCAGGATAGCCAACAAAAACTCTTTTTATAGCTCTTGTCTCAAGTTTACCTTGTTTCACATAAGCTTAAGATGTATATCCAAATACCCTAAGGATATCAAGTGATGGTTTTACCCCGGACCTGAACCTCTTCAGGTGTCTTGAAGTTTATTGTAGATGAGGAACTCTTATTTATCAAGTAGGTTGCTGCTGTAACTACTTCTGCTCAGAAAAGCTTGGATATTCTTGTATAAAGTAACATGCTTCTCACCTTTTCAAGTAGAAGCCTATTCATTCTTTCAGCCACATCATTTTGTTAGGGTGTATGGCTTACAGTTCTATACCTTTGGATGCCATGTTCTTTACAGAAATTTTTAAATAAGGTGTTATAGAATTCTAATCCATTATCAGTCCTCAACATCTTAACCTTTTTATCTTTTTGATTTTCAACTAGATTCTTCTATTCTACAAACTTTTCAAACACCTGATCTTTACTCTTTAAGGTATAAAGCCATATCTTTCTAGAATGATCATCAATTATTGTCATAAAGAACCTAACTCCTCCTAATGATACTGTTTGTGTAACATCTGAATGAATGTAGTTTAACACACCCTTCGATACATGCTTGCCTTGATCAAAGTTTATTTTATGTAGCTTACTATACACACAACACTCACAAAATCTTAGTTTACCATCTGTAACTCCTGTTAACATTTTCTGTTTTCTAAGTTCAAGTAGACCTTTCTCTCTTATATGGCCAAGTCTTTGATGTCATAACATTAATTGATCTACCTTCCTCTCATTAGAAGCATTAACATCTTCAGTGATCACTTCTCCTTCTATTATATACAAATTATTCTTCCTTCTAACCTTTATCACCACCAATGCTCCTTTACACACTTTAAGGATCCTATTTTCAGCCTTAAATGTGCAACCCACATCCTCTAGCATACCTAAAGAGATTAAATTCCTCTTAAGGTCTGGAACATACCTAACCTGCTATAAATATATCAATGCCCTACTGTCCATCTTCATTCTCACAGTTCTTATGCTTCTAACTTCACAAGTCATATCATTTCCTAATATAACCCCTCTCATGTCTGTATAGTCTAACTTAGAGAAGAAAGACTCATTTGGGCACATATGATATGTTTGTCCAAAATCAAGGATCTATTCATCTGTGGATAGATTATTGTCAGGTAATGCCATTAAGAGAAATGCCTCTTGAAAATTTACTTCTGTGGTAATTGTTGCATTAGGCTTCTTTACTGGTGTCTTCAAGTTCTTCTGCAACTTTTTCTCAGGGTAATCTTTCTTAAAATGGCCCTCCTTATAACACTGGAAACACCTTAGAACTCTACTCCTTGACTTTAATATGAAATTCTTCTTTAGTTTCTCTCCTCTCTTTTTAGATCTCCCTTTTACATTCAAACTTTCTCCTATGTTCCCCTCTTTATTCTGGCTCTTTCTATTCAATTCTTTAGAGTTGAGTGCATTATTAAAATCATCCAAGGATAAAGAACTCCTGTCATAGAGCAATGTATCAATAAAATGCTCATAGGAAGCAGGTAAAGATGTCAACACAATTAGTGCCTAATCTTCATCTTCCACCTTCATATCTACAGTTTCAAGATCCATCATAAACTTGTTAAACCTTTCAAGATTGTCTTCAACCAATCCACCCTCTTCCAGATACAAAGTATACATCTGCTTCTTTAAATACAATTTTTTTTGCTGTAGACTTGTGTTGAAATCTTTCCTCTAACTTTTGCCATAGTCCTTTTGTCGTGGTCTCCTTAGATACCTCCCTGAGCACTTTATGTGAGAGAGAAAGTATTAAAGCACTTCTCGCTTTTCTTTGAACTTTTTTAAACTTGGCTTCAGAGAAATCTTTAACTCTTGTAATTCCTTCTCCTTCCAAAGCATAATTCAAATCTTCATACTCCAAGAATGCCCTCATTTTAAGTTTTCAAAGGAAGAAATCATTTTTCCCTGTAAACTTTTCAATAGAGAATTTAGTTTGTTCCATCTTCTTCTATCAATGCTCTGATCGAAGAAGTATAATCCCCTTTCTCTTATAGATGCAATCTTTCACTTGATCAGCTCTCCTGAAGCTCTAATACCACTTGTTCAGGATTAAAAAACAAAAGAAACTTGATTGCAAACTAGATAAGATAGAAAATATTCAGAACGAAATCAAATGTGTAGAAGAAATCAGCAACCAACAGCAAAAGAAAACAACACATAGAAGAATAACACTCAATCTTCTTCGTTAAACGAAAATGAATAAAGGAGAACAAAATCAAGCTAATAATTCCAGAAGAGTGCTCTATTATTTTATTCAAAGAAAGAACTGAGAGAGATGCCTTCATAGACTTGATTATATATGAATACCAGTTCACTGCCAAGAAGCCAAGAAAATACAAAACTAACAGCTAACAAATCCAGCTGACTAACTAACTGACTCTTCACATTATTCACTACACTCATGACCACAATCCTTACATGTACTCTCACTCTTAATATACTCTGATCATATTTTGACAATATATATTTTATTTTAATAAAAATAGAGAATATTAAATAATTATATATAACACTTTCATATTAATTTATATAAAAAATTTATATATTTAATATTATTAAATATCAAGTGTATTTTTTTAACATTCTTGTCACTACACACATTAATATTTTGATTTATTTATTTATTTGTTTAATTGTTATTTATTTATTTTCTTTTAAACCCTTTCAGAGTGTGCTGCTGCTTGTGCTTATCGTTGTTCTGGAGCACATCATAAGAAGCTATGATTATTTTTCTGCAATATGTGATGCAAAAAAATGTTTGTAGTTCCTCTCTGGAACTTAAGGAAATAAAGAAAAATTACCGACACTCGAAGGATGTGATTTGAGAGCTAAAGATATATTTTTATGTGTTTAAATTTAAGGGATATATTTTTATAAGAATTTAAAATAATAAATAGATTTTAATTAATTTTTATACTATAATATTAAATAATCTTTAAATATATTAAACGATTATGTATGATATTGATTCTATATTCCATTATACGCTATAATTTAAACATAAACATTGTAGAGTTGATATTTTTTTCTATAGATATATATAAAAGAAAATATTACCGTACTCCAATAACTGTAAAACAATGAAAGGACCAAAATGTCTTTAGAAGTATTGATAATATTGCCTTTGATTCAGAAAAGTTTGAATAAAAAATATTTTTTTTCATTTTTAAGCGAAAATAAGTTGATGATTGCGTACAATAATGATATGGTGGCTGTTGAAATTAATTAATTCCTAGTAATGAATAATGCAATTTCTACTACTTTAAAAGTATTAGTTCTTTTTTTCTTTGTTATTGTTTAAATTGTTTAATACATCTAAATCTAAATGCATGCTTAGTATCCAAGGCTAAAATGCTAATTGAAAACCAAGAATTCTTCTATTAACTAATCAAATAAAAGATATAATGATGATTTTGTATATCTAATATTATTAATGATTATATTTTGCTGGTAGCAAAGTGGTCAAAAAGAAGATTTCGTTATAAATTATTTGGCAAACTTACCATTATTTTCTAATTTTTTAATTTTGTATTCCTACTGTGCTATAGATAAAAATAGAGATATAAATTTATCATATCTCTCTCTATATATATGATAAGAAAATTCGTATATATATAGAATGTGACATGTTATATTGAATCCGCCAATTAATAACAAATCTTCTGTACTCAGAATGTACAATCAAATAACATATATAATTCTGTACTTACCATAAGTATGAAGTTTAAAATAAAGAAAAAAAATATAGAAATTAATTAGTTGGCATAAGAGGACAATCTTTTTGTATAAATACCATGCATATAAGACTAACTACGGGATATCAAAATTTTTATTTACTTCATTTCTCATTCCAAACAAAATATGGCCAAATTTTCTATTGCTCTCTTTCTCCTTGTTTCTTTGATCTTCACCATTGAAGCTTCAAATGTAAGTCTGTCTCTACCTTCCCTTTTCCTTTCATAGTTTACTTTAAAAAAAAAAAATCAAATCTCTTTTCAAGCGAGGTTTGAACTCAAATTAAAGCTATTGTAGAACTACAAAAATATTTATCGATTGAATCAATCAGTACCCACCTCCCTCTCTCTCCCTCGTTCTCTCTTATGTATGTAAATATAAATATAGATATATGTATAGATTTGTTTATTCACTTTTTTATACATATTAATTAACAATTTGAAAAGATGTATTGACAAAGAAACTCATGGGGAGCCCATAAAGGGTAATTTTTTTTATTTAATATTAGCCTCTAAATTAAAGAATGAAATCAAATGGACACTAGCTAGTTGTATTCATAATTGTTTACTGAGCTTAATCATTAAAATTTTAAAATTTCTAAATGCAGGCTGCTAACAAGGGTTTAACATATAGTCCTGTAAGCTTTCAGAATTTATTTTATTTATTTTAATAACAATAATATTTATCTTTTTACTTTTCTCAATTTATTATCTCAACTTAATAACATCTATATCTTATTGTTTGTTAACAGACGGGTGGACAGGGATCCCTTAAACCCGAAGGTAAATATTATTTTCTTTTTCTCTTATATCACTTAACATATAAATTAATAATATATATAATTATATTATTGTGCATATTTCATATAAATCGTACCTTAAAGAGTTTCATGGTTACACGTATTAACATTTTGATTTACTTATTTATTTGTTTAAATTGTGATTTTGGATGCAATCAGAGTGTCCGGCTGCCTGTAATTTTCGTTGTTCAGCAACATCCCATAGAAATCGCTGTATAGAATTCTGCAATATGTGCTGCAAAAAATGTTTGTGTGTTCCTTCTGGAACTTACGGACATAAAGAAGAATGCCCATGCTACAATAACTGGAAAACAAAGGAAGGAGGCCCAAAATGTCCTTAGGAGTATAAATATTATTTCATCTGATTCAGAGAATTTTGACCAAAAAAATAAAATTTTGCTCATTTTTAAGGGAAAATAAATTGATGAATGTATGCAATAATGATATAGTTTTCGTAGAAATTAATTAATTCCTACTAATGAATAATGCTATTGCTACTACTTTAAAAGTCTTTTTTTTTTTTTTTAAATTGTTTAATACATCTAAATCTAAATGCATGCTTTGTATCCAAGGCTATAATGCCAATTGAAGAACAACAATCCTTTTATTGACTAATCAAATAAAAGGAATAGTGATTGTTTGTACCTCTAATGTTATTAGTAATTATAATTCGGTGTTAGCATAGTTACGGAGAAAAAAATTTTGTTACAAATTGTTTGGCCAACTTAAAATTGTTTTATAATTTTTTTTATTTTGATGGGGTATTTCATCATGAATATTATTAAAAGTTTAAACGAATCCGGTTAGTGTTTGCCTTACAGTATAATATAAAAATATAATCTTTTTTATACAAATTATTACAAGTATAAATTATATAAGGTATGATAATATTGATTTATAAAAATACAAAATTTAAATTAAAAATAAATGATCTGATGGATTATAGAACAAGGATTACTATCATGTAGTGTAAATTATGTAGATTATAAGTAATTCATATCTGTTTGTACATTATAAAATATAAAATCTATAATAAAAATAAATAATGTAAATCATATGACTATTAATACTATCATGTCACGTCATATATACTATAATAATTTGTATAAAAAATTGTATTTTTTTATAAGAGAAAAATTTTAATTTATTTGGTTCAAATCACATGTTAAACCAATTAAGTGATGTATGATCTGATTTAATAGTTGATAATACTGTAGCAAGAATGATCGGATGCAATTAAATCCAGGATTGATGCAAAAGCAGTCGTTCAACAAAAAACAAGTCAGATAAAAATCTTGGGAAGATTAGTTCAGCAACTCATCACTGTAACGCTCCACTTAAATCGTAATACCAACCCATATCTCTAACATTACTTTTATTTTAAGTCTTGAATTACTTAGATTTTTCCTCTTAATCTCTCTGCTCCTTTCTTTTTTCATTTAATGTATTTTCATCATTTATCTAAGAAATAAAAAGCTTATGGCAAAACCAAAATCTAAATTTTATATATTTAAAATTTTTTAATACACTTTGTAGGGCACATTCGTCCATCGTTTTATGTATTAAGGTTTAATATGTGAGACAAGATGATGACTAAAAATACTAGATGAGAAAAAGGTTTAACTTAAATAAAATATTGAAAATTAACTAATAAATAAATAGAACTTTCTTAATGGTTTTAGAAAAGAAAAGGAGTTGAGCGGGTTTAGTTGAAAAACTAGGAATAGTAGATTTATAAGTTCTTAATATGGTATAATTATATTGTTATTGAATTATTTTTATTTTTTATTTTTTATTTTTATAAAAAAATTTTACTTTCGTAAAAATATCAAATATGTGACACTAACATAAATCAACCACATAAATTTTTTTAGAAGTTTATATACCTAGCATCAATTTAAAAATATATAATAAAACATAAAAAAAATTTAAGAATGCTACAACTTGAAATAAATAATAGAAAATACACAGATGATTGGTTCAATTGGCAAAATTTTAAAGGTGAAATTATGCAAGAATTTGGATTTTTAAATGTTAATAGTATTTTTAAATATAAATTAATTTATAATTTATATAATTTTTTAAATAATTTTTTTAACATTTTAGATACTCTATATTAGTGTGAAGAGGATTTGATCTTTTAATTTTATACTTTTATATAAGAGTAAATGAATTAAATTATTTTCTTGAAGATAAAATTATATTTTAAAAACGTTACAAAAAATAAACTAAATCCCATCCCAATTTATTGTGAGCTGGCCATTAAATAGATGATAACAAATTAATTAATGTGAAATTTTGCTAATTTATTACATCAAGCCAATATAAGGTAATATAAGTCATTAAATAGAACATTATATATAAAATATAATCTCACATTTATATATAACATATCGTTATTAATGACAAATCTCTATAATTAGCATATAAAGTCAGATAATGAAAGCATTTGAAACAGAAATTTAATTAGAAAATAAAATATTTAATTCATTACTCTAAGAGAAGAAGCATATAAAATAAAATGAAATAAATAAAAGGTAATTTCAAAATAAGAAATGAGAACCTATTGAATTGAATTGAAACATGGCATCCATTAAATGGATTAAATGTTTGTATAAATAGGATGCATATGTTTCAATATTATTCATTAATTTAATTATTATTCTAAAGAGATATATTATCTATGGCTAAGCTTTCATTGATTTCTATTGCCCTCTTTCTCATCCTTTCTTTGGCATTTTCTATTGAAGCTTCAAATGTAAATCTCTCTTTCTCTCTTTAATTTATCAATAAAATTTTGATTTTATTTTTTTCTCTATTTATCATATCGAACATCGATATATAATTGTTTGATGTTTACAGGCTGGCGGGGAGGAATCACTGCGTCCTGAACGTAAATATTATGTTTGTTTGTTTTTAGAATTTTTTTTTTACTTTCAAAGCAATTTTTCTAAAAAATAATGATAAAATTTTGGGTGAAAAATTTTATGAACTCTTAATATTTGGGTAAATATATAATTTAATTTTATTGTTTTAAAAAATATTCATAAAGATCTCAATTTATTAGTTTACTCTGTGAATTTGGATAAAAATAAAGATAATATGAAGCATTTAATTCTCAAAATTATTATTATATTTAAGAAGACAAAAAAATCATTCTGCGTAATAGATTTCTTTTGAAATCGAGAAGTCCTTCCTACCTACAAACAATTAACCTTTCAATGATTTCTTTATTTTCTTTTGAACCCTTTTCAGAGTGTGCCGCTGCTTGTGATTATCGTTGTTCTAAAACACATCGTAAGAAGGCCTGCTTATTCTTCTGCAACAAGTGCTGCCTAAAATGTTTGTGTGTTCCTTCGGGAACTTATGGTCATAAAGAAGAATGTCCATGCTATAACAATTGGAAGACAAAAAGAGGAGGACCGAAATGTCCTTAATTAAAATTAATAATTGTTGTAATTGTACCCATTATTCAAAGGAATAATAATTTTTTGGGATGGAAATTTAAATATCGATTGCAATTTTTATTTTTATTTTTTAAAATTCTAATTATATACATTAATATATAGTTTTAGGCATATAAATTTAGTCAAACGAACTAATGGGGTACGGTTATATTATACTGCCATAAATGATATTGGGAATACTATTATTGACTAATAAAATTAAAAAAAAAATAATGTAAATATTAATAATAAATGAGGTAGACTATGAGACAACTAATATTATCATGTTACCCTAATTTGTACACAAATGTTTGTAAAAAAAAAAATTATACCTCTAAAATTATTTTTACTGTTACATATTTTATATTTTTATCAAAGTGAAAAAATTTATAAGATAAAAATGTAGATTACGTGATAACGAAGTAATAATATCTCACACTCGATTGAGTGATACGATGGTAAGGATTTGGGACACTGTTTATAGTGTCTTGAATTCGAATCGTCACATTATCTTACTGACGCGCTAAGGTGGAGGATCTGATTTATTTCTATGCTTGGTACTGTTGCGGATGATTTCTGCACACGCGCCTAATGGTTAAGAATAGGGTCAGGTGATCTACGGTCATATGTTCTACGGGAGTATGGTACCTATTCCCGTGCGTGATTGGATACCGTAGTGATGACAGTAGAGTACCTATCCCGATGTGTGGTTGAACACCGTAGTGATAACTGAGTATGCGAGTTTCCGAATAAAAAAAAAAAAGTAATAATATCTCACTATTAAATAAAATTTTAATTTCATAAATAAATAATTTCTTTTTTATTTTGCAAAGATAGATAGATAGATAGATAGATGGAAATGATTAAGAATCAGAAGCGCCTTCATGCAAGTCTACTGGAATCAAGAATTGAGCCGCATGTTCACTCCTCCAATGAAATGGTCTTGCCCTTAAACCCAATCCTTAACAACTTAGCTAGTTGATAACTTAATTTTATCAAGTTATCCATACTTAATTTTACCTAATTTAATAGTAATTTAGTGTCATTTTTATGTGTAATATGTGCAAGTTATAAGAGCTTAATTCATAAACTGCAAGCTAAAAATTCAATATTTGAAGTGTAAAAGAACCAAGTTCTTCTACATCGAAATTTTTTTGTAGATATAACTTGTTACAAAGAGGAGAAAAGGGCTAAGGCCCAATGCAGTAGGGGAATTCACACTACAGCAAAGCCAAGCTGTTATAGCTAGCAGAAACATTCCATTTGCGGTGGCTCATAAATCTATCAGAAGTCTGCTACAATGATAATTTGCCCACTTCAACAGTATTGTTAGCGTCCTAAAATTATCCTCAACACTGTGGGAGTCGAGAAGGAAGGAGGAGCTCTAGGAAGAAAAGAAATATGGCTAACAAGAGTGGACGCTAACTGGCCTCAGCTATTAACCAAATACTTGTCATTAAATCAATTGACTTTAGTTAGAATAGGTTATTAGTTAGTTGACATTTGGGATTAAGTTTCAGATTTTGGGTTGTCTGGATAAAGTTTGACTCTTTAACTTGTAATACTTGGAAGACAAAAGAAGGATATTTAAAATATAAAATAAAAATATTTTAAATTTAATTTTTAATAATTAGATTATAAATTATTTTAGTATAAAATATTATAAAATAAAAAATTAAATTTATAATTTTATATTTGATAAATATTTTTTAAAAATATTTATAAATATAAATTTAGTTTTTTATAATATAAAATATTATAATCGTTTAATAATTAAAATAAAATATTTAAATTATTTAGTTAATTTATAAAAATAAAAATAAAAATAAAAATAAAATAAATTCATAAATTTTGAATAATATAAAATAAAAATATTTTATATTTAATTTTAAAAAATAATTATTTTAGTTTAAAAGTATTATAAAATAAAAATTTTAATTTATAATTTTATATTTATATTTAATAAAAAAATTTTAAAATATTTATGAATATATATTATAACTTAATTTTTTATTATATAAAGTATTATAGTTGTTCATTAATTTAAATAAAATATTTAAATTATTTTTATTTAAAATTTTAAAAATAAATATAAAATAAAATTTTTAATAATTTAAATTATAAAATAAAAATAAATTCATAATTTTTTATGGATATAAAATAAGAATATTTTAAATTTAATTTTTAAAAATTAATTTGAAATTTTTTTAATTTGTAAGCCCTGTGTTTAAGTCTCAAGGGCAATATGATAATTTTCTATTTTTCTTATGTATATAATTATGTCAATCATGTAGATAATTGTCAGGCCATCACGATTCTATAATTATTTTAAGGATTTAAGTTAGTTAAGACTGAGTTTTGAAGTCGTAAACATAGTGACTTTAACGTAATTAAAAGATAGTTTTATTTTAAGTGGAACCCTAATAATATTTTTCAAATTTAGGGAGGATTTAAATAAAATTTTGCTATTTTAGATGGTTCGATCGATCAAATAGGATGATTCATTTGACCAATATTTTGAGGATTTCTTGAAAAATATTTGACCTTAAGTTCGTTCGAACGAATAAGAAATTCGTTCTATTGAATTGACCTTCATTTGAACGACCTAAAATTCATTTGAACGAAGTAGTTAATTCGTTTGAATAGCAAATTGAAAGTTTTCTGACTTTTCAGAGTGTCGAAAGACTCGTTCGAATGAAAGGTGATTCGTTCGATTGAAGTCAGCAGTTTGTTTGAACGAATCCTCGATTCGTTCGATCAAACGGCTATGAAATGACAATTTTGCCCTAATCTAGAAGTTTCTCCTTTATGTTTTTTAAGGATAAAATAGTAATTTTATCATTTTCTATAAATAGGTGCTAAACCCCTTCTCTTTGACCGTTTTCTTCTTTTTTTTTCTCCTTTCTCTTCTCCTCTCCCTCTCTCACGTTTCTCTCCTCTGCTCTCAACAACCCAACACCCCATTTTTGTTTTTCTTCAATCTTTCTTTGATTTCCAGCCACACTCTCCATTTCTAACTTCCTATGAGCATTAATTTGATGATAGAAGCGCAGAAAACAAAAAAGGAAGCTAGGGTTTCCATCTCAAATTTGGGGATTTTCATGTTTAAGACGAAATCAAAGCAAACCAATGGTACTATAAGGTAAACATCAATATTTCTAACCCGTTTGTACCTTTCATTTTTTATTTTATTAATTTTTGGGTATATGTGTTTTACTGTTCATCAGAAGAGTTTTTGTTAGTTATATCGCCTAGATTTAGATCGTAATGTGTTAATTAGGTTATAGAGAAGTCGGTAAATGATTAGGTAGTTAAAAATATGAATTTAAAAAAATATGGGTAACCAGAACAATGTTCGGGGTTACTGTTCTGGCGAGAATTAGGGATTCACTTATTAAAATCGTAAAATCGAGTTAGAATATGTTAGTTTAATTGAAATATCGGTTCATAGTGATAGAAAATGGATAATCGATTGAATAATGATGATTTTACCCATTACACGTATAATCCGACGATAAGAACCGATTAGAATGCATTTCACTTATGTGAGTCTTGTTATAGTTTAGAAATATATATTGATATGGTTTTGATATATACGTATTTAGGCATCGATACACGAGTGAGGAACCCACGTGACGTGCCGAGAACCAAGGAAATTAGGGAGTGTATACCCATCCTACACAGTGAGTGTACAAATCTTATATTTTTAATGCTTTAATATAAATTTGGTTATTTTTAGTTACTTGCAAATATTTAATAAACTTAACTTTGTATGTTTTATGCTTTTGTTTCGTATGTTTACTTTTGTGTGTGTGTGTGTGTGTGTGTGTATACGTAATTTAGGATAAATGTATTTGTTTAAATGATGGCCATTTTGTATGATTTTTAAATGATTTGGTTTGATTATAATTCATTGATGATTTTTGTGATCCTTGTGGACTGTATAGATGTATATATATTTATGTATGATTGCATATTGATGATAACGGCTATGACTATGAGAGTCGGGTTTATTAACTGTAGCTACAGAGTGGTAGCTTAGGACAACCTAGAAAAGAGAAACCGTCTAGGTGAGTGAAGACTTTATAGGTGGGGATGGTGTATGGTGATATACTATTGAGATGTTGAGATAGATTCGACCACCTATGAATCTCTTTGGATCAGTTTCGGAGTCACCATATGGCTACTTGAGCTAACGTTAATGGTGGGCATATTTTTAATTAAACCATGTATTGTTTTTATTCCTTGCATTCCTAAATAAACTTTTATATAAAACATTGTTTTCTCCTACATATAAAACCCATTAACGGTTTCGGAATTGCCCAGGATCAGGATAATCGTCGGAAAAGGGAACCAACCCAATAACTTTATATACGTTTTATGTTTTCAAACTAAATTTAACATTTCAAATTAAATCACTTTTATAATGATTTCCAAGTAAAGGTTTGGGTATTTTAAAAGAAAGTTTTGTTCCCAAATTTGTATATTAAGTAGTATTTATGTAATAGTATATTTAGTTTACTAACTGAGTATACTTCTTTATACTCATCCTCTTCACTTTCTAGTTTCAGGGTAAACAAGTTTTTGGAGCGCGTTCGCATGATGGTGATCCCTCCAGGGTTCGAGGGCATAAGGTATACATTGGATTCGACTCACTAATGGTTTTTGGATGTCTACTGGAAATGATTGTTTGTTTTATTTAGTTAATTTGTAATTTATGGACTGTAAAATAATTTGTAAACCATATTGATTCTATTTCGATATGTTTGATTTTATGGTTAAATATTTTGATGGATGTTTAAACAAGAAATGTTTAAATTTTTTGCTCTTAAGATATATTCAAGGGATCTTGAGAGTTTGTGTCTATTGTCATGTGTAGGACTTATAAATTAGGACGTGATAAATTTTTTACTATAAAATATTATAAAATAAAGTATTAAAATTTTAAATTAAATTTAAAATATTTTTTTAAAAATTTAATTATATTAATTTAGAGATTTATGTAATAAAAATAAAAATTTTATATGATAAAAATATATATTTTTATTTTTAATTAAAAAATTTTATTATTATTATTTTTTAAATTTGAATAAACCATAAAACGTTTTTATAATAAACTTCCTTACGGCCGAGGTTTTAAAATTCGAACAAACCGTGAGGAGAATTTATCATTCTCCCTTTGGTACGATGTCATGTAGCTTTATTTTAAGGGTGTTTTAGACTTTTAATTACATTTTTGTCATATTTATAAAATTACGATTATGCCATCTTAGTTTATAAATTTGTTTATTTTGGAGGCGTGTATTATTTACAATTTCTTGTACTGTATATAAGGCAAGTTGTTCGTTTTTCCACTTGACTGTTTGTGGTTGTTGAACGCGGTGGTCTTTCTGAAATCTCAGATTTTCATCTTTCCTCTTCCGAAGACGAAACATGACTCATATCCTTTTTGAAGTTTTCAATTTGCGAATTAATTGTTGCTAATTTCAATTAATTGCCATTAATTTTCCTTAATTTATTGGTTTTGATTGGATTGTATCGAATCTCACGCGGAAACCAGAGAGAGCGCGATCGAGAGAGAGCTCAGGCTCGAACCCCCGGAAAGGGGAAGGGAAAAGACGACGGATTGACTCCTGAACAGCGACGCGAAAGGTTTGGCTCTCATTCTCATTCGAGTTTTACGCAATACGATGCCGTTTGGTTACGAGGTTGACTTTTTTTTTTCCTTATAATTTATCGTGTTTTTAGAGACGCCAAGGCTCTGCAAGAGAAGGCGGCCAAGAAGGCGGGGCAGGCGGCCTCTGGTGGAGAATCTGCCGGAGGTAAAGGCAGCAATAAGAAATAGATTTGAAGAATGTTTCAATTGAGATTTCGTGGCTTGTGTTTTTCAAGTTCTTTTGTATGGTGGTAATAAACAGTTTGATGTGCTTGTATAATTTTCATATTTGGTTTGTATTATTGCCGTTCTCAGGCGTTTGAATGAGATGATTTAATGTTAGCTGTTTTGTTTATTTAATTAAGTTATGGTTTGTGTTGATTTTATTGCTCATGAATTTGTTATTAATTTGTGTTATATGACTATTACACAGATCTAAAGTTGAATGTTTGTGTTTATCTTTGGTTATCTTACTTAACTAAATGTGGATTATTCATATCTTACTTAGTTATTTCTTTTTCTTTGTGATTCATGGATGATATGCATTTGTGATAAATTGCATTTGGTTGGTTACTAAACTTTCCATTTTCTTAGATGTTATAAGCGTCAATTATGATATTTTTGGGCATATACACGAGGTCATTTGTGATTAGCCATTTCATATCGTGGATTTATAATATGGTTTTTCCTAAGCCGAGAAAGATATGCACTTAACTAAGTTTAAGTTTATGGTAACTTGAGCACTTATTGGTGCACAGGTATTTAGCATAATGAGAAAATGGTATTTAATTGAGGTTGTTGCTAAACTTATTGATGTAAGAAGACTTGGTTGACATGGTGTGGAGAATTTCAGTCAAAGACATTTCTTTGTGATTGATGTATCCTGAATTACTGGATTGGGATCACCATTAGCTTGTTTTTACACATTGATGCAGTGATGGTGATGAATCTTGAGCATACCTTCAGCAGTAGCCACAAAATGTTTTTTATGACTGTTTTTATCCATCCTTATAATTAGGGTGTGATATGTTATCATTTCATTTTTGTTGGCATTTATTGCTGGCTCTCAAATGCATCTGTTGGATTCTTGTCACTAGAATTTTGTAGATTTTGGGAAACTAACAATATTGTAGCTATAAATTTTGATGTTATGCCAAAATGAAGCCAACACATGTCATCGTAGACAACACTTGCATTAAAGGGGAAAGCAGCCCTTTGTTTTTATCTCTTGGTTTCTTAGTTTTCCTGTTTAAATGTCAAATTGGGTTTACGGAGTTGGCTATATTGTTTTCCCATTTACTTAGAGTCTAGTTGTTTGATCTAATATGCTGCTACTGGGGTTTACTCAATATTCATCGAGGTAAGGGCAATATTTCTAGGTTTGTTGCTGGACTACAATAGCGTTAGTTGACATAGGGTAGACTAATGATTAGGTTCTGAAAGTATCTAATTTAGTTAGTTTTAAGTTTTTTAATAACTATTGCATTAGTGTTCCACCTTTGGGATTGCTTTTCTTTTATAGTTTTCAAGTGGTACTGAAGATATTACTTTTTAGAATTGAGGTTTATTCGCTTCTATTACGTACACAAGGGAATGAAAAATTTTCCTGTCCAATTTCTCATGAGTTGAGGTGAACACTCATTTCGGTGTAAATATTCATTTTGTGTTCGCCTTTGAGAGGGGCTGAGTGGGATTGTTTGAGTAACCCATGTAATTGTTGAACCCTTGCTAATTGATTATGCTTTAGCGAGGGCAAATAATCATTGAAGCTCCTAAGAAGGGAAAAGTATGCTACCAGGCTCATTTTGTTGCAGGAGGTCTGATATGCAGTTTTATGTATGTGTGCACAGGCATGTTTGATTCGCAATCCATTAAACCTGTATTGACTATGCTTGACATTATTTATAATTGGATAAATAATAGCAATATCAGCTGAAAGCACTTTATGTATTATGCTTTTACTATCTTTTGGAGCATGAATTTTGCCACTTAGCTGTGTTCCACTGTTTTCGACTTTTAGGCCTACACTTGTACAAGGTGCGTATAGTAGCATCTTAATTTGGGTCATTTTGCTCTTGGATGCCAAAACCTGGTTGACAGAATGTATCTTTTTATGAGGATGGTCTGCTCAGAACTTCTGTATATGGAAGATGGGATGAGCTATCCAAGGGAGTGTTGAAGTCAGGTTTTCTTATTGTTTCATATTCTTTATCATCCTTCAACCAAATATTTTTGTGCTGATGTTCGAAGATTCAATTTTAAAATTCTCAAATGTTTCTCTGCATACCACATTATTGTGGTTGGTACTGATATTAAAAGTTAAAAGCTTTCTGTTTTTTTCTATAGCTTCAATCATTGTTAACAAATAGAGTAGTTGGGAGGTCAGTGGAAGCGTACGGGAGAGAAGGGTAAGGTGGAGTTTCTAGAAGTAGAAATGGGGAAACTTGGGCTTCTTTGGCAAGAGATGGGATCCATTAAGGCAGTAAAGATAGATAGATGGAAGTTGCACCTGTGTTGAGAAAGTAGGATGCGTTTTTTCTTTCAGAAGAATCGGATTCTTTTGAGAAATTTGGTATTTAGAACCGTGATCAGGCAGGCAGAAGCGTTAGTTTTGTGGAACTTATTATTTGTTTAGCTTTACAGAATATTTATGTCTTACCTGCACAGTTATAATGACTCCATGATGCAGATGCAGATGCAGTGATCTACTGCACAACTTGTAAGTCAATTGGCAATATATTTTGGACATTTATGACCTTTTCCTGGGATTGTGGTGTTAGAAAAACCTGTACAATTTTTACGTTTGGTTTTGGTTTTGGATTGTGGTGTTTGTATTATGCTTTGAGAGCAAAACTAAAAAAGTTTTCTGTCTTGGGTAGATTGAATTTTTTCTATAATTGCTACCACTCTTAATTTCTTCCTCGATTGAAGCCGTTAACCTCAGCTGTGTTTAACCACCACCTCCCCATGGGTGGCCTAGTCGTGGGGGTGAAATCTGAGTGACTTTTGTGTCCTAAATTCGATTCCTATCTCAGGATTCTTTTTTGTTGAAGCGTCAAGAGGGTTAGATAAGGGGTTTTATCTTATATTTGGTATCACTGTGTATAGTTCCTGTGCATATATTCTGTGATTAAGAATGACTGTCAGGTAATCTGTGAGGTCCTGTCTCTAGGAGATGTGTTGATTTTGTGCTCAACTAAATCCTTCGATAATAATTGGATGTAAGAGTTCTCTATATGCAAAAAATAAAAAATAAAAAAATAAAATATTTAACAACAATTAACACAATCTTCTATAGTAATTGGAAAATAAAAAGGAATAGAGTACTGGAGTATTTTTGTCTTTCTTTGATTTAAAAAAAATAGAAGGGATGAAGCTAAATTTTTAGAGAATGAATTATTATTTGAAGCTCCTCCTGATAGATGTTGAATTGGGCAAAATATTTATTTATTTAAGAAGTGTATGATTTAAGTATAGTATTTGCGTTGTTTTGATTTCTTGTCTTCTAAGTTCACCAATCCATTGGGTTAGAATTCTTCTAATTTTTATCAAAGAGAGAATATATTAACTTTTACCTATTCCATGGTAACTAGAGCTAGGGCTAGATATAGAAGAACTCACTTTTATCCTCTGACCCTTGTGTGTTACCGCAACCTTCTTTCATTTTACAAATCTACTCGTATTAATTTATAATAAAAATACTATATAAATTATTTTTATATACTTTTTTAAATATTTAGTATATAAATCTTACGTAAATTTATTTATTATAGTATTATATCATTATTATATACTTTATATTTTTAAACAAATAAAATAAAAAATCCTATAAGATATATAAATGTTGGGGGATTTTATTGAGGCCCAACCCAGCGGTCCAGATCTATCTCCACGCCTTTGTTCAAGCCCACTACATGCACATATCTAGCACTTATACGGCGTCGCTCTGAGAAGATGGTCAGGCCAATAGACCGAGATAACTAGTCACGGAGTCGGCTCAACG
>JAVXUL010000010.1:9228342-9244572 GCA_035590515.1 Trichilia minutiflora | reverse complement strand
TCTTGACATACATTATCTTAGAGAGAGAAAGTGCTTCATTGTTTAAATTTGTGATACTCAAGGAAGCTTAACCTTCCATTTTTTCTCTTGTAATTTCAAACACTTATAGAAAGAAAAGAGGGGTTCTTTTCTTGGTTTTTTGGTTATTTGTAAATCACTTAGGATAGTGATTTGATTGCAAGGTTCAGAGGTAAACCCGCAAAATCTCTATTGTGTAAAAATTTGAGCCTTGATTAATAAGGCTTGTTTAGTGAAAACTTCAAGGGGTTCTTAAAGGAAGTGGACGTAGGCTTGGAGTTAGCCGAACTACTATAAATCAAGTTGCCAAATCTTTCTATTTACTAATCTTTTATTTTTGTTTATACTAAGTGGTTGTGCAAAATTAAAATTGTGAGGAGTTCATCGTGAAAATTTTTGAAACCCAATTCACCCCCCCTCTTGGGTTACCTTAGTGGGATTTCAAACCAACCATACTACGAGCTTCGTAACCTCATTTCTAACCTGTCTATATAATTTATTTTATATTTTACCAACTTTAATTCGTTTGGATATTACTGTTTATTTACATAGATTTCGGTAGTTTCGAAGTATATTTTGTGATTTTTACATGCTAGTTAGAGTATAGAATAACTCAGCAAGTCGTTAGGAAGCTATAGATATAATTTAGAGAAAATAGATAGGCATGAACAATAATTCGAGTTACTGTTCTGATGAGTGCGCGGGGTTCACTTGTTAAAACTATGAAAATAGGTCAAAATGTGTTAGTTTAATCATAATATGGGTCTATAATAGTGATATATAGGCGATTATATGAACGAAGAGGAATTTGCGTGATTTTGCGTATTGTTTAATTCTAAAAAACCCGAGGAAACATGCATTTCACGCATACACGTCATGATTCACATCTTAGAAATGAATATTAATATAGTTGTGGTGAATGTGAATAGGTGACGGAGCCCAAGCGAGGAACCAGCGTACTGAGTCAAGGAACGAGGAGAACTAGGAAGTATATACCCTCCCTAAACAGTGAGTGAACTCTTTTTGTTTTCATTATTTTAAATAAAATCTTGTTTTTATGTGGATAGTGATATAAAAGATTTTATAAAAGATTTTGTTTATTTTCCCTCGTTTTATATAAATGCTTATAAATGTTTTGACTTTGGCTTTGAAATGATATACAATGCTCATTATGGATTTGATTTATATATGTTTACATGATTATGGCCGGAGGCCAATATGGTTTATGTTTGATGGATATGATAATACATGCAAATATGTTTACGATTTCTTGAGATCTTTTTGGATAAATGTGAATGCGAATATTGATATACATTTTTGGTGATAACGGCCATGAGGGCCGGGTTTGTTTACTGTAGTTACAGGGGAGGTAGCCTAAGGATAGCCTAATTGAGAGGTTGTTTAAGTGAGTGGAGACTTTACAGGTGAGGGTGGTGTATGGTTGTTGTGTTGTGATGATGTTGGGATTCGATCACCTGTGAGTCTCATCGGATTAGTCACGGATATCATCCCATGGATAATTCGAGGCGAACATTAGTGGTGGGCATGATTTTATAAAACTAAACCATGCATGATTTATTCTTTGCATTAAAAATCTATTTCTATAAAATTGCATGTTTTATCTGCATACAAAACTCACTGACGGTCTCGAGATGCCCAGGGCCAGGATAATCTCTGAGAAAGGTAGCTAGCCCAATGATTTTAATATATGATTTGAGATTTTAAACTAAAATAGTTGTTTTATTGCTCTTATTGAATTGTTAGTAACATATCTTAGAACTGTTTTCTATAGATAAACAATTTTATTTAATTATGTTTACTTTTGGTTCACTCACGGAGTATACTCCCGTATACTCACCCCCTCACCTTTCAGTTTCAGGTTTGCTTAGATCGATGGCTAGCGGTGGTGGTGATCCTTCTGATTCAGAGAAGTGTAGGTATACTCCTGTAATCGACTCACTTAGGAAAGTCTAATTCACTTGATCCGTTCTTATAATTTAGACATGTATTTGTGTTTATTGATTTAAAACAAATATGTAAACTGATTTGATATTGTTTTTATTATATCTGAGGTCTAATACTTTTACATTATGAAGATTAGTTTGTGAAAAAGAATGAAAATATTTATAGAAATGTTTGTGGCGTTTTGATTATATTTTGAAGTTTGGGTAGATTTGGATGGTTTGATTTTGGAAGTGTTTTATCGATATATATATTAGAAATGCTTTATATTTGTTTATGATTTCAGTTTTATAGATTCTTAGTAAGTATTCTGGACCTAAGGAATGTTTATTGGAAATCTGTGACGGTTATTATGTGTGAAACCCATGGATTAGGACATGACAGGACCACATGTGATGGTATCAAATATAAGATAAAACCCCTAACCTAATTTCCTTAATACTTCAATAAAAAAAATCCTAAGATATGAATTAAATCTAAAACATAAAAGATCACTCAAATTCCAAACCCCACCACGACCACCCCTAGGATTTTATAAAAATTTGTTGTCTAATAAATACATAGCAACTTACTCATCACATCACTTAAGTTTTATTTTAAGATAAAAAATTTGAAATTAATATTTAATATTATTACACAAAGTTTAAAGGTATAATAAATAATTTAAAAATTACAAAAAATTTATTATTTAATTAATATTTACCACCTCACTTACTATCTCATTTTAGATGTATTTTTGAAATCTATTTTTGAATGACATATATTATTACTCTCTCTCTCTCTCTCTATTCAAGGAAAAAGAATAATATAATTTTTTTAGTTAATTCGAATTCATGTACATACTATCAAATACAAGAAATTAGGCATGAGTACATGTATTCAATAATATATATTGGTTATTGGTAATAATGGTGAAGTTTTATGAATAATATACATTGAATTATTTAATTGCTTGAAATTGATGTGCCATCCACTCCTCTTATTCTTCCCGTTATATGAAACGACAACAACATTAGAACTTTCAACATTACCCCATTACGACTTTTCTAATTCCCATACTCTAACCTCTAATTTCAATATTATAAATTTATAAATTCTTTTTATAATTTATAAATATTAATTAAATATTTTTTATTATCATAGTTTGTAATTATAGTACAAATAGTTGTACAACTTACATAATTAAAGGGAATGATTTCTACTCTTATAATATTATTCAAATAAAAGTTACCCTAAAAATTAAAAATATGCAAGGCCTTTTTTTTTTTAATTAAAAATGAGAGGTAAACTTGTTACTCGAATAAGGGTAGTTGAAAAATTCGCCAAAGCAATTTTTCTAACTAGTTATTGATCTAAACGTTCATCTTAATAAATATATACGTGAGATTGATAATTAATAAATATAATATAATAAAAATCTTGACTTACGTGTATCAAATTTAAATAGTGCTAAATTTTAATTTCTTTTATTAAAAATAGTTACATACATATACCATATTCATTTTGGTTGGCAACCCCTTAACTATTTCTTTTTCTTCCATGTATGGTCATTGGCATATAAGGACAACTATTTAATAGTAATAGCTTTTAAAATAAGTCCTTCGCATAAAAAAGTGCTTAAACATTTCCTACGTATGTTGGAGTTGTTGTGGTTGTTTATTGTAGTATACATACAATGATACATATAAAGTGATTTATTGAATTTTAAAAAAAATAGTTTTGTCAAATGAAGAGACATGGTCGAACTAAACAAACATATCCTTGGACTTCACACCTCTGTCAAAGGGGAATGAATGTGCTCACATATTATAGGCTAGCTATAATTTACACAGTACAAAACCAGAAAATACATAAGCCTCACAGCTAATTGAACGAGTTTTTGCTTATAAGAAAAAAGCATTTTTATGTGTATATATATATACACTCTTAATGATGATGTTCATGTCCATATCATTGACAATAATAATAATAACATAAATAAGATTAGGTAGTGATCATGGGTTTACAACCATAAATGTTTTGACCCTTGGAAATGCCCTAATTCATGAGCTCCATGCTCCTTTCCCTCTCATTCACCTAACTTAGAGCGTGTCTTAGAATATGTTGCTTTGGCCCACAATTTGTCACATCTAGTAATCATTAAATTAATCGATTTGATGATGATGATGTTTAATGATAACAATATTCATAACCGTATTTAGTTTAATTTAATTAACATAGTCCTATAAAGAGCGGCAGTCGGTATTTGTTAATCTATAAATTTAATGATTTGAATTAAGTTTTACTTATCATTATGTTGGTGGAAGTCATGATGATGATGATTGATGGTGATCCATGAAATGAAAGGGTATAGATAGGATAGGTAAGTACAACTTAGTTTTCGGAGGAGCATGGAGAGAGTATAAGATTTTCTATTTTATCTTCCTAGGAACTTTGCTGCCTGCCTACGTATATGCAGTTTAAGCATGGATATAATATACATATATATGCGGTGGAAATGCGAGAGTTATTAATTTATTAACTTTTACAAGTTTCTTTAGTAGTCACTTGATGTGTGCTTTTAAAACACATGAAGAGAAACTTTCGGCATCAAAGATCTACAAAATAGTTAAATGTTTTATTTATAATGCATAAAAGCAATTTCTTTTAGTTGTGGTCTTTCGGTTACATTTAAAAGTTATAACGTACTGACTTTAAGTGAGAACTATTCTATAACAATTGTAACTTTAAATTCATAGGACAATTTTAGCAATTATTCAGTAAAATAAGCCCCCCTCAAGTTTTGTCAAATCACGACATTTCAATGCTAAATAAAGACAAAACCAAATTTGGTGGAAGTCCTTATCTGAGTTCAAATTTTCTCGAAAGTAATAAAATGGTATTCTCCTTAAAAGTAAATGAGAGTAAATGAGCACAAATTTTCTGACTATACTTCTGTGTCTATTAAGTAGAACGAGAGATTCTCTTACTTGATAGACAAGGGCTTGCCGCTTGTGTTTAGATGAGGTAGAAAGAAATGGGAAAGATTAGTAAGTGGTGTAAAATAAAAGAAGGAATCATTCGTACAAGAAAGAAGGATTCCACTTTGATGCAGCCGTTGTTTTCATCTTTTACAAGAGTACTCATCTAAAATGGTTTTTTCTTATCTAACTTTAATATATAACTGTGGGTCACACGTTAGAATATATATCATCTTCATCTTTATCCGTGGGCTGCTTTAACTCCATGACAAAGAAAAAGTTTTAAAGTGGGTTTGGCATATATGAAAATGAAAGTATACGCAGCTTAATCCTGGTAAAAATATGGCTAAGAAAGCACTAGAACATGGAATTAAAGTAGAAAAATTGGTAAAAGAACAAAAGCCAAAAGAGATAGGGATAGGGAATGAAAGGTAAGTTGTTTAATCAAATGGTGAGGATAGTTGCACCAACCTTAAACATGTTGTTTTTTCCTTTGATGGTTAGTTTAGGCCTCTATAAGAACAATTTTAAAATGGGTTAATTACTTTTATTTATGAAATTTTGATTCGAAGAAATTTGAGGTTAGTTGCCAAGTAGAGGAGGTAAATAACCTATAAGGGTCAATTAATTTAACCAATTTGTTACATTTAATTTTTTTATGACTTAGAATTAGAGAAATTTATTTAAATAAAAGCATATATAAGAACAATTACAAAGGAGGAACATAACAACCTTAGCCCTTAAAAAAATAATTAATTACCAAAGATAATAAAGCCTTTGGTAAAACTGAAAACAAATTTATAAGGCAAATGCCTAAAGTTTGTTAAAAAATAATCTACATAAGAAAAATTGATATCTGGGAAATCCATTGGCATGTATCTTTAGTCAAGAAGCTCAAGATTTCCAACGAAGGCTACTACTACACCAGTTGAAAGCATTGCAATTAAAGTCCTCAATTGGCTATTGTGTCTGTTATGGTTATGGAGTTGATTTCTCTGAAATTGTGAGTGTGTGTTGTTCATTTTATTAATTATATGCTTAAGTTAATCATGGGCTTGTCACATGTTCCTATTTGAATTGTAATTATCAATAATCATAAAGGCAAATACATTCTTATACGAAATTGAGGGACTACTTGATTTATGAACTTAAGGTTTAAAGTACCTAACAGTATTATCTAAACTATAAGACTGTTAGGTGATGACAAAAATCAAATTAAAATACTGAAAATCCTTCACAGCATTCACAAATGATCTCAAGATTCATGAAAATGAACATCATAATTTGTCATAATTAATCAATTTATGAAAATTAAATCTTACAATTATACCATTTTAAATTACGGTTAAGTTTGTCTTTAATTCTCTATAAATAGAAATTTTGTAGAACTCTTTGATCAATAAAATAAAACACAATTTTTTATTCGTATATTGAAGAAAGTTTCACCCAAGCCATTTTCTATATAAAACAGTTAATAAAGAACAAAACTCTCTCTCTCTCTCTCTCTCTCTCTCTTATTTTATATATTAAGCAATATTAGACAAAACATGTAGAATATTCATCATATTATAAAAATGAAAAGTGCAACTAGATCTGTTGCTTATGCAATGTTTACCAGTTGTATACACATTAAACAATTGTAACTTTTATTTGCGTCGGTATTATATGTCTACATTGTGTCTACATCTTAAGCAAATTAAACCTTATTAATTACTTAAGTTGGAAACCCTATCCATCTGCCCATAATAATTTAATTAATACACATATCGTTTTAGGTTAAGCTTAGACATTTCATCACCCAGTAAATTAAATATATATAATAAATAACATATACAATTAAGCAAATGGAAGAAGAAAGCAACTGACTTGTAAAATAAGTTTTGGTCACAAAACTGGCCCCAATAAGCAAATTGTTTAATATGTATCTCTAATTTAACTTCGTTATATATAAAATTAAAATCATTATCTCAAGGCCGACAATTCATATGGAACAACACTTCATCAAGGCATGTCATAAGCTCTATCATTGTCCAGCTTAAATAAATATAAATTAAAGTTTGTAATGTGTTAAATTCTTTGATAAATTGATTATTTAATTAGATATCCAAGTGATTTTCAATCAATTTAGTGATCCAATATTCCTCTCATCTTCTTCATTGTTATAGGTAAATTACCGTTCCATTTAGTATAATGACGTGATAGCTAGCTTTTAAATTATAGTTGCTAAGAAATAAAAATTATACATATTAAATAGAAGTACGTGAATTCTATTAAAAATTAGTGTGACCTTTAATTTAAGTGTCAAAATACTGTAAAAACACTAAATCCGGAATGAAGCCTAATGATAAGTTATCTTTGCGTTTGTTATGAACTCGGGGGTTGTATTTGATTTAAGGTTTTGCATTTTGGGGAAATCAGTAGTAAAATTTTGGATTAAAGAATTACTTAACAAGTAATCATGATACTTAATTACATAATTAGGAACTTATTCATATAATATATATTCCATGTCTATGCATATACAGGGAACTTTTTCATAATTGACTGGTTGGTCATGTCAGTTTATATGTCTATATCCTTCTTTTCCAACCCTAAAGCAATAGGAGTGATGTATCTGCAGATATGCAATTTTTGTTCTGTCATTGTTTCATTGTCTTGAGGCCTAATAAAGAAAGAAAATTGTGGTTTTGATAAGGAGGTTAAGAAAGAAGAAAGCAAAAAATAAAAATAAAAAGCAAAAGCAACATTGAGAAACATGGCCTCATGTTCCTGCTTAATTACTTATCAACTATTAGAAAGATGAACCTTAGGTTAGCCTGCTAGCCAGGACCATGTGCCCCTTCTATAAAATAATGACAAACAACTGCACTATGATAACAAAAATTGATTGTTTATATTGGTATCTTACAATAATTAAATTAACCCTAACTGCCAAAAAGTAAGCTCTTTGCGTTTGGAATCTCTCTCTCAGCTCAGGGAATTTTTCTGTTTTAAGGTTTGTTTAATTTTTGTAGTGATGTTATTGCATTTTAACAATATTAATTTTTAGTAAGATTTATACATTTGTATATTAATATTTAATATTTTGAATTTTTATCTATAGCAACCGTGATTTAAAAGCCATCATACCACAATACAATCGAGATTCTTTTAGGGTTTCAAAATTTTGAAGGTGAGAGAGAATTAAGAAGATGCATATATGTGGCCCATACATTGTCCATACTTTTACACCTTTCTTGCTTCATTCAGATGCGATGCTTATGTGTCTCCAAACCATTCTCAAAAGACAAAGTAGTGGTGATGCCCCCAGAAAAGCCGAATTATGTAATATTTAAAGTACATGTGGCTTTTGCTCTTTGTTTAATATTTAGATCTATATAAGAACAACATGATTTCCTCTTATGCTGAAAAGAATATATCTCCAAACCATTCTCAAAAGACAAAGTAGTGGTGATGCCCCCAGAAAAGCCGAATAATGTAATATTTAAAATACATATGGCTTTTGCTATTTGTTTAATATTTAGATCTATATAAGAACAGCATGATTTCCTCTTATGCTGAAAAGAATATATATTTAATTCATTTTACTAGGCATTAAGGTTTGTTCAAAGGCTATAATTATATATGTTTGATGATGATATTGTTAATTATGTTCAACTAATTACATTAATATTGTGGTACCTGTAATTGATTAGTACCAATCATGGATTAGTCGGCCATCTAAATTGTTCAATAAATTTTACGCCATGCAATTACTTAGCTAACTGTTTATATCGTATTACATGTTTTAAACATATGTTTACATGATTTTAAGGGTACATTAGATAATAGAATTTCTATTATTAATATTTTAATTACATCAATTGGGAAGAATCGATAAAGTGAAAAAAAGGAGAGAATAAACCATGCAGGTGCCTGAAAATTTCACATGATCATGAATTAAAAAAAAGAAAAGAAAAGAAAAGAAAAGTACCCACCAAATAATTATAAATGCCAAGAAAAAGCAAAAGGTTTAGGAGTTCTTGTAGTTGTAGTCAATATCATGGTAGAATATACAGCGACCCAAGAACCCTAAGATGCCAGATAAGCCAAGAAGAATAAGCTGGCAAGTTCTAATTGGTTAATGTCGACAAAACACATATTCGAGAGAATGGCAAGCACGAATGGCTTAATTAGCTCAGGAAAATGGAAGGTTGTGACCATATTCTTTTGATCTGACTCGGATGATAACTTTTCTTTCATGT
This sequence comes from Trichilia minutiflora, assembly GCA_035590515.1. Taxonomy (NCBI): domain Eukaryota; kingdom Viridiplantae; phylum Streptophyta; class Magnoliopsida; order Sapindales; family Meliaceae; genus Trichilia; species Trichilia minutiflora. Next base: position 9,235,388 of record JAVXUL010000010.1, on the reverse strand, counting down.
ATATAAAGCAGGTTCGCTTCTCCCTTAGTTAATTTAATTAATTACTTATTAGTATTCCCTCAGCTGAGGTGTGTGCTTTTTGAATACTTTATATTGGACACGGTCTTGATTTGCATCATTTCTATTATCTCTCTCCTTTTTTCAACAGAAGCTATTGAGTGTGGAAGATCATCATATTTCCAAAATGGAAAACTTCACGCACAAGGAATTATTGCCTTCTTATTTTCATGGAATGGCAACAGGATCGAGATTTTTTGGCGATCCAATTATTTTGAGTGCGTTAAATGATACTTGTTGTCGAGAAAATGGCTCTGGTAGCACCATGAAATCTCCATCGTCTTCACCTGATGATAGGAATCTTTCAAGTTCCGAGTCTAGTTCATCTGCAGAAGAGCTTTCTGGTTCCAATTTGCTTAACTATGTTAATCCTGGATTTATTAAAGAGGATGTTGTCAAAGCAAACCATTCAAGTTTAATTGTTTCAGGATTGAATTCTGTCAACCCACCTGGAGCTCCAGCTTCTGTTGTCCGAGATAGCTTTATTCCTGTAAATTTCTCGGAGTCTTTTCCGAAAATAAGCCAAGCTACTCAAGTTTCGGAACGGCCGTCTCCATCTTCATTGTCGAAATTCCCAAATTTAACCTTGTTTCTGCAGGAGTCTCCCATGTTAAATCCTCACACACAAAGGCCTTCAAATCCTTCATTTCAGTTGCCCCAACTTGACCATAGTCAAAGTCAATTGGACTCCGAATGGCTCAAAATCAGTAAGAGTTTGGCAAATTATTCAACTAAAGGGTTTAGTGATTACTGGTTGGGCACTACCAAGACTCAACCGATGAAATATACAGGAAGAAAAATGCAGAATCAGCAACAAAAGGGTACTTTATCATCGGCATCGGCAGTGACATTCCCTGGAAAGCTTTTCCGAGGAGTAAGGCAAAGGCACTGGGGAAAATGGGTTGCAGAAATAAGGCTTCCGAGAAATAGAACAAGGGTTTGGTTGGGGACTTTCGACACCGCCGAAGAAGCTGCTATGGCTTATGATACGGCTGCATACATGCTACGAGGTGAATATGCTCATTTGAATTTCCCAGAACGCAAGCATCAACTCAAAGCCAATTCTCTGAATGGAACTACAGCAGCTCTTCTTGAAGCAAAGATACAAGCCATAACTCAAGGGATTTCTTCTCCCAAGAAGCAGCAGCAGCCGTCAACATCACCACAGAAGAATCCTTCGTCTGAACAGAACACAAAACTCAAAGGTTTGAGCCAAAATTCGGCAAGAAATGAGAGGCAGTTTGTGTTGGAAAGCAAAGCTAATATTCGATCTGATCAACTGTCGATTGAAAATAAGAGAAGTACTCAAGAGATTTCAGCAGATGTGGATGCAGTTCAACTAAGTAGAATGCCTTCTTTGGACATGGATATGATCTGGGATGCCCTTTTAGTCCCTGATTCATGACAATCTACCCTTTTATTTTCTTTTTTCGCTTTGTTTTTTGAAATCAAAGACGATACTGAAATTGGGTAGATTGCATTGAATTTCATGTGCATATTATGTTTTTTCTTTGAATAACACATACTTAACCAAATTATATGATGTATGCAATCTTCTACACGGTGCTTTTTCCCATTGAATTTCGTGTGCATATTATGTTTTTTCTTTGAATAACACATACTTAACCAAATTATATGATGTATGCAATCTTCTACATGGTGCTTTTTCCTTCATCAATGTCGTTTCAAGTAGTCTTTTACAATGTTCATATTGTGTAAGGAAGTTATGATTAGAAATTGGAAGCTAAGAGTTTTTTTTCTTATTGGTTGTGGACTTGTAGAAGATGCCAAATTTGGAATGTGGAAGGTGGATTGATGGTCTTTCTCTAAAGTCAAAAGGCATCTACTAAAAGATTAGAAAGAAATTGAGTCATCATGGGGCCATTTCGAATTGGTATTTATATTTCTTTTAGTTTCTAATTAATGGGTATAATTTATGTGTCATTTGTTGTGATTGATTATGACAATCGAAGACTTGTATCTATTATCATAACAAAATTTGAACAAACCAATACTTTTTAAGTTATCATGAATCAAGATTTGTGAATGTACCATGAAATAGCTTTTTAAATTTTGCAATGTTTTTTAAAATGTTTTATTTGTACTTTTAGACCAAATTATGTAGAGATAATCTGAGTCCCTATAGTTTTTCATTTTCACAATCAAAGACATAAATTGTTACTTATTTTCATCAAATATATCCTAATACTATTAAAATGATTAAAACACCCTTTGTGTTAAGTTACATGTTCTTACATTGTGAGGATCAAATTTTAGATTATAAAAGTAATTTGTTAAAAAAAATAATAAATTACTTAATTTATAAATATACACCACCTAAAGTTATATTTGGAATAATAACTTCTTAACCATAACTAATTTTGTAAGAGTTAAATGTATTTAATTACTCTTAATTTTGTTCAAATTCACATATTAAATAGGCTGAGGTCTATGAGAATATTTTTAAAATTATTAAAATTAAAATATTCTCCTGAAAAAAAATCTTAGGAATATATATATATATATATATATATATATATATATATAATCATAAATAAAAATATTTTTATTTTTAAAGGTAAAGAATTGGGGTTTCAAATATTACTATGCATATATCAATCATATTACATTTTAGCAACGTGCACGCCAGAGATAAATAATACAAAATAATAATGAAACCAACTCAACAACCAGTCCCAAAACTACATCTGAAACTACAAAGAATAATAAAAAAAATTGCAGTATTCAAATCAAACCCTAATCATCAATTTAGAGCCCAACAACCATTAAGCATGTAGCATGCCTTATGTATCTTGTTACCCTTCTGTCTTGAGCATGTCTTCTCAACCATCACAAGTCTCAATTCTTAATCTTCAAATTTGAATTCACATTTCAGAAAAATAAATAAATAAATAAATAAAAAGAATTAATCAAAAATACTCACCCTCAAAATTTTTAATAAAAAATGATCCGAATTATTATTTTTAGACGAAAATACCCTTAACTCAAAAAATTGATGTACTAAAATACCTTTCTCTTTACTTTTCCCTTTTACCTCACCTAACCTAACCTTAATTTTTTACTAAAATTATCAAGCCATCGAATCCAAATTGCTCTCAATCCACCAACAGGTGTATCACCAAATATCTCCATTTGTAAGGTATGTGAAAATTTAATTTTTGTGGGTTGATTATAAATGTAGAAATGAGTGATAATTAAGGATTTGTTTGGGAGAATGAGGGAGAAATTAAGGCATTGTAAAATCATAGGAAGTGGGAAGAAGGTGAAAGAATTGGGAAAAAGGTGGAAGGGAAATGGAGAGGGAAGAGGGAGAGTGTCAATGGCACTCCCAATGGCGAGCGGGAGCACGCCCTTGCGTGTCATCGGGAGTGCCACGTGGCACTCTCCTTTTAAATTTTTTTTAAAATTTTTAAATTTTTGATTAATATTTAATAAAAAAGTGAAACAAATTAAATTTAAAAAAATTAGACATTAGTTTTTTATGAAATATTTATAAAATATTAAATATTAATAAAATTGTAATATTTGAAATTATATAATATAATTTTATTAAATATTTATAACAATTTATGCATAATGTTAAATTATTATATTATATTAAAATATAATTAATATTAAAATTTTATTAATAAAATAATATATATTAGAATTTCATTTGATAATTTAATGTAATAGTTAATGAAATATTTTATTAAATAATAATATAAATAAATAAATATTTGGTAAACGTGTATTCATTTTGTTATTTAATATAATTATTTTTTGTAAGGAATAAATAAATAAATAAAATAAATTATATTAAATATAAATACTTAAAAACCACTGTCTATTTAATGATTTTAAATTAATAACATAAATAATAATTTAATAAAATATTTATAATATTATTTAATTAACAAATTTAATTATATTTAATTTAGAAATTAATATGATATGTAATGAATTATTTAATCAATTAGTAATATTGAAATTTATTAGTTCAAAATTATATTTATTTATTGGACAATAATATAAATATTTAAAAACCTTTTTATTAAACTCCTTTGAAATATAAATTAATTAATATTTAATATATTATTTTTATAAATTGTATAGAAAAAAATATAATTAAGAGTGCCAATTTAATCTTTTAATTGGTTGGGCTATTTTAATTATACATGTTTTGCAATTAAAATGTTGTCATATGTGAATTGTCAATGGATTATTATTTTTCTTTCATAATTATTGAAATATAATTAATTGTATTGATAGGTACATATGTTTCAGTTGAACCATGTCGAGGCTAATGTGACATCGTTGTCACATTTACAGGACATTAATATGATACGACAGAAATTAACTGCGGAGCAATTGAGATTATTCAGACAGACGTGCTTAGGTCATCTTCTTGACATTTCTCCAAATCTGTCATTTTCAGGGTGCCTCATACACCATGTGCTTCAGCACGAGATTCATACAATCGACGTTGATGACAGTGAGATGGTATTTGTTATTAAGAATAATCTTGCGAGTTTTAGTTTGAATGATTTTGCACTGATTTCTGGGTTAAAAATTGGTGCATTACCATCTATTACATCTAGTAGTGATCGACTTCGAGAGTTATATTTTGATGGTACACGTGCGATCACGGTGCAAATGATTAAGCAGGTTTATATCGGGATTGACTTGAGCAGTATAGATGACATGGATACAGTGAAGTTATCTTTGTATTTTTTATTGGAGCGTGTTATTATAGGGAGAGGATATAAACGTATCTCCAGTATAACAATGCTATGGATTATTGATGATCTTGATGTGTTCAATCGATATCCCTAGGATACTGTATATTGGAATAGAACTATTGATTCACTGTGTAAGATGTTGGCGATTTATGTTAGGCCTGATAAGATGGAACGTGGTAGGGCTCTTGCAGCGATGAAAGTGAAGAAGACAACAAGAAAGGATAGTGAGGGTGCACAAGTAGAGATAGAACAGACCGGTTTAGTTAAGTATAATTTGGAGGGATTTCCTATCATATTTCAGGTAAATTATAAGAAATAAATATAAATAATTTATACGTTATTATTTGGTGTATTTTACATTTTTTTAATGACTATTATAAAATACTGAAGTTAAGTTTTTTATTAAATACTTTCAGGTTTGGATCTATGAGGTCATCAATACCCCGGGCTATGAATTTGATAGAAAATTAAATGATCGTGTACCTCGTATATTACGATGGCGTTTGATGCAGAAGAATATACGATCTTCACAAATTCATGAGTACATCTTCGGTCCTCAAGCGGTAAAGACCATTTGTATCCATATTTTGTCTTTGATTTTCTAACATAAAATTAATTTGATTACATTCTAAATTATAGGCACCTACAATGTTGAGTGGGATAGAGGAAACTCTTGAGGAGCGTCTTTAGGTAAATTACATCTCAAATGCCCCTTCGATACATTTTACTATCGACACTTTTGAAGTATCCGTTATGTCCACGAGATCACAAGAGGTTTATTATTGATACTTAACTAAAAATTAAATTTGCTTTAATTCGTTATTGTAATTCAAATGAAATTGACCTGTTTCAGATCAGAGGTCGTCGTCGTTCTACGCATAGGACTTATTCCCGTCAGGATCCTGTACGAGAGAAAGTGATTCATGACTCATATCAGATGTCGAGTCATCCACTGTTAAGTCCGACCCCATTTTATTCACCTTATACTCGGACTGGTAGCTCTTACGATGATCCTGTGATGAGCCATACACAAGAAAGTCCCATGTTGTTTCATTCACCTCACCTTCAGACTAGCCTCCATGAGGATGCTCCTTACTCGATTCCCACGGTTCTGAATACAGTGCCGGATCATGGTTTTTAACAATAATAATCTACCCCTCATTATGAGATTCCCGTGCCGAGTTTTTGTTCCTCCCCTAATTACTCTCCATCATGCTCTTCGGGACCTAGGCGACCACATGCCATGAGTGATGAGCTTTGTAGGCTGAGATCAGATTTTGAGGCATTTAAACAACGTTTTGATGATCGCATCGGATGAATGCAGAGTTCGCACAGCATTTGGATGAGTGTATACGTCGATTAGAAGAGAGTTCATTACATCATGAGGAGTGTTCGCGAAGACTAGAGGAGCTTCTATGTCGATAGGATGACCGTTCACTCTGATTGGAGGAGTTTGCATAGCGACTCGAGGATGCTTTTTCTATTTTGGCTGCCGACGTCCGACGATGGATGGACTCATATACTGCCACTGGTGTTCAGGTGTGTTATTTTTTAAATTTTAAATTGTATTTATTCTTGAATTTATGGATATTATGATAGTTGGGGATTGAATAATTGTAATGCGTTCGTGAAGTGTTTAATTTTTTATCCACAATAATTTTCTATGTATATCTATATTTCAGTCAAAACTCTGTCGAATTTTTTTTGGTTCACTAATATTATACCTGTGTTAATTACTTTGATTTGTGCTAAATATAGGAGTCAGACATTCCAATTTTAGCTGATATGGATGATCTAGATATAGATGATACTGGTGTTGGGGTGACTGTTGTCCAGAGCCCAGTTAACCGTATGGAGACTGAACAGAGTATTGGTGCGGGTCAGGATGTGGAGGACATTGCAGTTGGTATGGCTATGAGCCGTTTTGATCGAGTATATAAACCGAGTATCCATGCTAGGTTACCGTATACGAACCCTATCAACAAGGGTAAAGCACGACATGCATGAGTGACTCCCTATGAAATATGTTCATCGGAGGTGTCACATCCTGACCCGTGGGTCTCACATATGACAACCGCCACAGACCTCTAGGGTATACTCAATCACACAGAACATATCCTGTAGGCTTGTAAGGCTTTTACAAAACCTGTTTTTCATAAAATTTGCACATACACTTCCAATACAATCCAACCGTACACCCAAACTCCGAATAGATTAAACAAACCATAAACACTTCAAAATCTCTGT
>JAVXUL010000010.1:9196538-9228242 GCA_035590515.1 Trichilia minutiflora | reverse complement strand
CATAAATGGAGAGAGTTAATCATACTTTAAGTGTAAAATGATAAATTTAAATCTTAATACACATACACTTTTATGTATTCATCACATTACTAGGAAGGAGTTGAGCCTTCAACTCCTTCTTGAATGCTTCCAATGTCTGGATGAGTGGTCTTTACACCTCAGCATCCTCACTCAACTTTGTGTGCCACTATAACTTAGCATCACCGATGAGATACATGCTAGTTATATTCACTTATTCTGCTTTCAAAATATGTGCTGCCTTGAAATACTGCTCAATGTCTCACAAAAAGTTCTCCAACTCTTTTGTGTTTCTTACCTCCAAAAATCCCTTTGGCTCAGGCACCTTTACTTTGAGAGGAACCGAATCAACTTGTTGAGGTATGTTGCCTAAGGCTTTCTTAATCATTGCTATCTCGATCTCAAGATCCCTTACTCTATCCTGTAAAGCATTGTTCGCAATCACAAGGTCTTCACCTGTGTTAACCATCCATTCGCAACATTCGCCTTCAAGATGGTGGCTCATATTCCTTAATTCGACCATCTTGCCCCTTGATGCCGTGTTGTCCTCTCGCAAGGCCATAACTTCCCAAATCATATTCTCTATTTGGGCAGCAATCGATGGCTCATGAGATGCGATTTCCCCTATCGCACACTCAACTCTTTCCATGAGGTCTTTGAGTGTTTCACCAGCCATTGTGTATGAAAGATGATATTTTCAGCCCAAGAAAACTCTTCTTGGTCTTGATCTCGCACGAATCTACCCTAACCCACGCATAGCACGACCCCCATGCAAGATTCAAGCCCCGATACCACTTTATCACAGCAACTCTTTTGTGTATATCGGATTGCTCCCGTGATGCATCAATGTCTCTGACATTTTCCTTGTTGGCTAGGAATGGGGTCTTCTATCACGAAGAAGGATGGCTCTTCTTGCCCTTGCCCATCCCTCGAACCAGATGGTTTGTTGCCCAAAAACTCTTTTGGATCAGTCTGCTGCTCTTTGCCCTGACCCGAGGTCTCTCGCGTGTTTTGTCCATGGATCTGGGGGACTATCGCACCAGCTACATGGTCCAGAACCCTCTTTGAATGATCATCAGTTGGATGAGACGGGAGGTATAATTTCTACTTCTTCCTTACCTCAGCCAGGCCTTAATCCATGAGCCTTTTCCTTTTATCTTTAGTTAGGGCTTGGTCAACCTTCTGGGGATGCTTCTTTGGCTCCTCCTTTGACTTCTTGAAGGAGATTTCTTTTTTCTTATGACGGATGATTTTATTCCCTCCCTCTTCTCATAAGTCTTCTTAGAGGTCCCCCTTTACAGGCCCCTTCTCTTTATCACCCGGGGCCTTCGTCTTTGAGTCTGCGACCTTAGGTGTTTTCAGGGCTTACTTAGAAAGCATGCTCCTCAAGACATCGTTGGACTTCCTCCTGTCTGCCAAGGTTTTTTCGATCCCCGTCTCTGTAACAAAGAAGATATAGTTAGTCTTCAAAATGAAAGAAAAAAATCAGTCAGAAGGAGTGGTTTAAGAGCCCCTTACCTTTATTCATCTGAGCCCTCAGTTTAGAGTGCTCACTCCTAGATACCACCTTGGACGCTAACCCTAAGGCAATCATGCTACTCGCATTCAACAGCTGCTTGACATCCATGATGGAAAGCTCCAGGAGCTTGTTTTTAACACTTACCGAGCTGTTCGCTTGGTCTTTCTCAGTGACTGCAATAGAAAATCTATCAGTATTAGTATAACTCCTTCCTTAGTAAAAAGTAAAAAGTATCTATCATATACTTACCAGACTCCTGAAAGGAGGGAGGAAGGGAGTAGGGAGAAGGCTCGGTGTAATCACCAGTGATCTTTTCAGTTCTTATTGTAGGAAGGAGTGCCCTTCACTCTGAACTGGAACCCTCCACGAACTTGGAGGAAGTATCACCCAGAGTACTGGCTGGTATTCTTCTTGAGGGAGTACAAATATAATACCTCATCAGGAGTAGGGGCGGGACTCTCCTTAAGGAAGCTCAACATAAGCAGCTCACTCAGGATCCTCTAGGTGTTCCGGGTAAGCTGGTAGGACGGAATCCCGAAGGCTTCAAAGAGCCTAACAAAATAATTTTATAGGAAAAGACTGCCTCTAATAGCAGGTGCTCCTCATTAAACACCATTTTTCCTAGCGCTAGGTTACTTGGGATCTCACTCCCACACAGTACCCTTAGCTACACGCTGTCAGAAATACCAAAAGCCTGTCTGAAGGCCAGTAAATCCGCCTCAGTGACTGTTGAGACAAACCAATCCACTTCATTGAGCCCCCTAGCCTGAGCCAACTCTAAAACACTCCTCCCATCTTCATTGGACTCTTGGGTCCTGATAGGATCCTTGACCTCCTTCTGACCACTGGTAGTGGCGTCAAAGAATTTATTTTTGTCTTCATTTTCCTGACCACAAGGAAACACAGATATATAGAATCCTAAATATTCCCAGAAATTTAAAGAGACCCCAAGTCCTTTACCTTTTTAAGTGAAGGTGGGAAGTCTATTAGCAATATGCGAAGAAGGATTCGAGCACAAGCACATGCAAACATATAGAGAAAAGAACAAAGGACAAAGGAGCAAGAACAGAAAGTGGATTAAGAGCAACAAGAAGTAGGAGTAGAAAGGGAATCAGAGCGCACCGGAGTCAGAACTATCACAGAAGGCAGGAAAGTAAAAATGACAGTTGAAGAAGGGGGTATTTATAGGGAGGAAGGATTAATATTCACCATCGATCTGAACGGGCGGGGGACAGCCACATGTTTAAGCCCCTTCAATGCTTTCGTATCTCGAGAAATGATTGGGTACCCGTCATCAGGGTTCTGACACGTGGCTCACTCACAGCGAAGTATTCAAATCTTTTTAAAGTACAAAGTGCTCCAAGCTCAGTGACAACTGTGTGATACGACCCCTGACGTACAGCATTTAATGAGGGCAAATTAAAGGCTAAGAGAGACGAAGCATCACCAGGTACCTAACGACTCTTTCAAGTAGCATTTTCAACAGCAAGATAACTTCCGAGATACTCCGAATGTCTCAGCCAATATCTCCTTCATAGTAAAAATTCATCTCAGGTCTCATGAAGTCTCCCCACCAGAAGCCAGTCTGGTCCAGACAAGAGTTTCTAGTGTGCACTTTGCGAGTCTTACACCAAAAACTGGGGGACTATCCGTTGGAGAAGATATGAGAGTGACACGTGGAATCTGATCAAGAAAGAAATGTGACACTTTCACCCCGGGCATTTCAGTCTCCCAAGTGTACCTGGCCTCCAGTTCTAAGAAGTCATTCTCCCAGGTGTACTCGACCTCAGGCCCTAGGGAGTCTGTCTCTCGGAGAATCCTGCCTCAAGTTCCAAGGAGTCAGCCTCTCGGGGGAGTCTAGTCTCCTGTCCTGGGGAGTCATCCTCTCAGACAAATACGCCTCAGATCCCAGGGAATCAATTTCATAAGCAAACAAACACTACCCTCTGGAGGTGTCCGACAGTCGTCAAGTGGTTTACCCTCAGGACCTAGAGACGTGCCACAGCCTTTAGGTACCAGCAGTTGAAACCCTTAAATAGGTAGCAGCCCTAAGCCTCAGGAAATCCGTGTCCGTTTCAAGATGACCCTATCATCCCTCAGAAAGTGCAGAGTCAGCTTTACAATTGTGGTGCCCCTTAGAGAAAGTATCTCCTCTTCACCAACACACATGAAGTCCCCAATCAGAGAACCCCCAATCACGTGTCCACGTTACCAAAAATGAGAATAACCACTGACATAGTAGGCCCTATGATGGGAGTAGATGCCTTACCCTGGAGCTGTCCGTCCCATATCCTCCGTTCATTTTCAGATAATGTGACAGTAGCAGACCTAGAATTGATAGAAATGTTAGTTGCAGCATTAATGAGAGGCGACCACACATTGCCCAAAGGCTAGAGTCCCATTATTCTCATTCTTTGATGCCTAGTCACATCACCAGGACGCTATATAAGGAGAGTTCTGCATCAAAGAGGGGATTCTAGATCTTGAGATTTCAGCTCTCTACGCAATCCTCTTGTCACTCCTCTCCTGTTTCCTCCTTCTCCACACTTGATAACGGAGCTCCATTTTATTTCGGCTTACTCACTGGAATTTATCATATATTCTCTCACCATATCTGACTTAGATATTGGGGTTTCCCCATTGGGAACCCCACCAGGCGTAACTCCTAGCGTGTTATTATCTTGTAGGGATTTGGAGGTGAGGCTCTGTAAAGGAGGATCCGACCATCCATTTTCTCCGACGAGGATCCGATGTCACAACAGTCACGTTCATATTCGCACCTCAACAAAAAATATTAATTATTTTTGAAAATTGACCTCTTTATATACTTGTGCACTTTTTACTTAAATGTCCTCATCAAATAAATTAATGACAACTAAGTTTTAAAACTTGTCTTACATGTTTTATAATAGTAAAGTAAAAAATAACAAGTTTGTCAACATTAAACTCTTTAATGCTAAATTTGTCCTAAAATTAGTTAGACTACCTTTAATTAATTCTATTATATTCTCTAATATTAATGAAATAATATAACTTATATTAAGTTATCTTCAAGTCAATTTAATAAGTTTTCAATTCTATTAAATTATTTAATGTATAAATTGTTTATACTTTTTAACTAATTATCATCATCGAGATTACTAGCTCTTTTAGTAAATAACAATTAATTCTCTAAATTAGCAAAATTAGGATAATATTATTGGTTGTGATCTCTTGTGTTTACTGTGATATTAACTCTAAGTCAGAATCAATCTTATTGTCCTTGCTCTAAAAATTTCGATTGCCTAACGATCATAGTTAATATCTAATAATATGCTATAATTCTTAAATCACAATTAAAAAAATCTTCATCAACCTATTTTATCCTAATTATATATATAATGTAAGTAATGTCTCTTTATCATCTAATTCAGATTAAGTTAGGACTGATAAAATATCAAAAATCCTAAATTCAGTGTCTATTCAGACCATCAGATATTATATATGAAATTTATCATTACAAACTCTTTTATATGACTTTTAATATTATTCAAATCTCTATATTTTTAACCTCATCTTACAACTCTTGTTAAACTAATTCTTTAAACAAAATTTAATCCCCAATATTGTGTTAATTACCAACTATCATACTGATATAATCATATAGTAAAATGATGAAAATATATTTGGTAAGTAAATTAACTAAAATACCCCTAATTAACAAATCAAGGAATTAAATCAATGACAATTAATAGTAAAAATCAAGGTTATAGGCTGGGTGCATGCAGGTTTTATCAAACCCGCATTCGATCCACAGTTCACTCAGGTTTTAAAAATATTAAACTATATTCAATAATTTTAATGATGCAGACCGGATATGCTTGTATCCCCAAATTTTAAATTTTTGAGGTTTGGGCTAGGTAAGGGTATTTTTGCCATCTCTAAATTCATTCCAAATAAGTTGGAATAATTTTATTGGATAGTTAAAAATATAATAAATAATTTTAAAAATTTTAGAAATTCAATATTCAATAATTACATGCCAACTTATTAACCACATCTATTGAATTTTATTTCAAGCAAAAATTTAGAATTAATAGTATTATTACTCATTGACGGTGTAATAAATAATTTTAAGAGTAATTTTATTTATTTCAAAATTTTCGTCCCAAAATATATCTCAAGTGAGGTGGCATCATCATTAGATAATAAAAAATTATAATTAATAATTGTAAAAATTGTAAAAATTTGTTATCCAATAAATATATGGCAATTCACTTACCACTTTATTTAAGATACACTTTAGAATGAGCAATATTATTATAATTTTAAAAATTATAAAAATTAACTATTTAATTAAACTAATTGCATATCATCTCACTTATTATGTTATTTGGAAGATATTTTTGGAATCTATTTTTGAGAGAAAAAATTTTACTCTTTCTCTTAGGTTAGTAGATATTATTCAATTTTGTACTTCAGATTTTAGGATCCAAAACACTTCTGCTGAAAAAAGGGGTACCATCTCATATACAATGCCTCACACCCTATCACAGAAATGATGTGGGAGATGGACTGGAAGATGGAATCACAACACACTCTTTTATTAGGAGGGAGGGACTCCATATATACCCTTTCATTAAAATCGTACTGACATTGTGTTCTAAATACTTAGCAGATAGTGTTCGATGTGACACATTCAAATCTCACAGTTTTGTACTTAAAATTTTAGAACATAAAATACATCTGATAAAAAATGGGTATCACCCCGTATATATTGCATCACCCTATCATAGGAGTATGTGGGAGATGGAATGGGAGATAGAATCACAACAAATTCATGTATATCCTACCAAGTACAAGAAAATTTGCATGAGAACATGTATTCAATAACATTTAATATTATACTATTACAAAGACAAAGAAAGAGAAAGGGAGACAAAACATGCATTGGTTATTGGTAATAGTGGTGAAGTGTTATGAATACTATATATTGAATTATTTCATTGGTAGAAATTGATGTGCCATCCACTCCCCTTATTCTTCACGTATATAAAACCACAACAAAATTAATACCTTCTACATTACCCCATTACCACTTTTCTAATTCTCAGCCTTTATCCTCTAATTTAAATTTTGCAAACTTAATATTCAAAAATACCAAACATTTTATATAACTTATAAGTATTAAATCAATATTTCTTAGTATCATAAGTCGTATTATAGTACAATTAGGAGTACATCTTACAAATTTTTTATACTCAAAGTCAACGATTTCTTCTTTTATAATATTATTAAAAAAATTAACCTCTAAAATACGTAAGAAATTAAATTCCTTTTAATTAAAAAAAAGGTAAATTTGTTATTGGAGTAAGGTAGTACTCATGGAACAAATGTTAAAATATGTAAATTTTGAAAAATTAACCAAAATACTTTTTAAGCTAGCTACTTATCTAAGTTTTTACTTCAATAAATACACGTGTGATTGATAATTAATAAATATAAATATAATAAAAAAAACTTTAACTCGACATATATTTAAAAAATATACATGTATCAAATTTAGATCAATAGTAAATTTTAGTTTCTTTTATTTAAAAATAGTGACATACATATACCACATTCAATTTTGTTGGCCACACTTAACTATTTCTTTTTCATCCATGTATGGTCATTGGCATACAAGGAAAATTAGTTAATAGTAAGAGCTTATAAAATAAGTCCCTCGCATAAAAACGGTGCTTAAAAAACTTCCTATGTTGGAGTTGTTGAGGTTGTAGTAGACATATAGAACTATATAGACATAAAGTGATATACTGAATTAAAAAAGAAAAAGAAAAGCAGCTTTTGTCAACTGAAGAGACATGGTTGCATTAAACAACCATATCCTAGGACTTCACACGTGTCAAAGGGGAATGAATATACTCACATATTACAGGCTAGCTATAAATCACACTCAGCAAAACCAGAAGCACATAAACCTCATGCTGCTGAAAAAGGCACTTTTATATACATATATACTTGATGATGATGTTCATGTCCCTATCATTAACACTTGGGAGTTTTTAAGAACTCGCTCCCTAATCACGTTCCGAAATAATAAATAAATAAATGAGGGAGAGAGATCCTTGGGGTTTTGCTACGATTAGCAAGTGGTTATGGGTTTACAACCACAAGTATTTTCACACTTGGAAATGCCCTAATTCATGAGCTCCATGCTTCTTGCCCTTTCATTCACCTAGCTTCTAGTGTGTTAGAATCTGTTGCTTTGGCCCACAATTTGTCACATCCAGCAATCATTAAATTAATCAGTTCGATGATGATGATGTTCAATGATAACAGCATTGATAACCATGTTTTGTTTAGTTTAATTAATATAATCCTATAAAGTGCAGCAGTCGGTATTAATTAATTTATAAATTTAACGATTTGAAGTAAGTTTTACTTGGCATTAGATTGGTGGAAGTCATGATGATGATGGATGGTGCTCCATGAAATGAAAGGGTATGTACAACTTAGTTTTTGGAGGAGTATGGAGAGAGGATAAGGTTTTCTATTCTATCTTTACAAGGAACTTTGCTGCCTGCCTACGTATATGCAGTTTAAGCATGGATATAATATGCATATATATATGGTGGAAATGTGAGATTTATTAATTGATGATACTTGTACATGTTTCTTTAGTAGTAACTTAATTAATGTGTGGTTTCAAAAAACATATTAAGAGAAACTTTCGGCATCAAGGATATATAAAATATTTAAAATTTTATTTATAATGCATGAAATTAGGTTTTATTTGTAGTAGTGATGCTTTTGTTAGATTTTGAAATGATAATATAATTTGGTAAGAATCACTTATTTTTTTAACTTATATCTATTATTAGGTAATTTTACTCTTTAACAATTGCAACTGTAGATAATTTATAGGACAATTTTAACAATGACTCAACTAAATAAGGCCCTCTCGGATCTTATCAAAGGACGGCACCTCAATAGCAAACACAACCGTAGTCAAATTTGGCGGAAACCCTTATCTGAGCTCAAGTTCTCTCGAATGAAATAAAATAGTAGTCTCCTTAAATGTAAGTTGGGAGTATATGAGCACAAATGTTCTGACTATGATCCACATGTTGCTAGACCAGGGCTTTTGCTTTGATGAGGTAGAAAGAAATGTGAAAGATTAGTAAGTGGTGTAAAATAGAAGAAGGAATCATTCGTATAAAGAAAAAAGGATTCCACTTTAATGCAGCAATTGCTTTCATCTTTTACAGGAGTACTTATCTAAAATGGTTTTTCCTTATCTAACTCTAATATACATCTGGGGTCACACGTTAGAATATACATCATCTTCATCTAGATCCGTGGGCTCTTTTAACTCCATGACAAAGAAAAAGTTTTAAAGTGCGTTTGGCATATATGAAAATGAAAGAACGTGCAGCTTAATCCTGGTAAAAATTATGGTTAACCCTAAAACATGGAATTAAAGTAGAAAAATTAGAAAGAGAACAAAAATCAAAGGGATAAGGATAGGGATAGGAAAAGGGAGAAGGGAAGTGGAAGTTGTTTAATCAAATAGTGCGGGTAGTTGCACCACCCGTAAACATGTTGTTTGGTGTTTTGATAATCAGTTTAGGCCTATAAGGACAACTTTAAAATGGGACTATTTTCATTTATGAAACTTTGATTGGAAGACTTTTGAGGTTAGGTGCCAAGTAGAGAAGGTAATAACCTACAAGGGTCAATTCATTTAACCAATTTGTTAGATGTTCATTTTTTTATGACTTCGACAGAATTAGAGAAATTTATTAAACTAAAAGCATATATAAGAACAATTAAAAAGGAGGAACTTAATAGCTTACCCCTTAAAAGAATAATTCATTAACAAAGATAATAAATCCTTTAGCAAAAGTGAAAATAAATTATAAGGCAAATGCCTAAAATTGTTAAAAAAATAATTTATATGCGAGAAATGATGTCTACGAAATCCATTGGCGGGGTATCTTTAGCGGAGAAGCTCAAGATTTCCAACGAAGGCTACTGCTACAACAATTGAAAGCATTGCAAATTGAAGACCTCAATTGGCTATTGTGTCTCTTCTGGTTATGGAGTTCCGTTCTCTGAAAGGATATGTGTTGTTCATTTTATTTTTTATAATTTTTGATTAATCATGGGCTTGTCACATGTTCGTTCTTTGATTTGTAATTATCAATAATCATAAAGTCAAAATATATATTGATACCATATTGAGTGACTATTTGATTTAAGAACTTATGTACCTAAGCAGTATTATTTAAACTATAAGACTATTAGTTGGTGAAAAAAATCAAATTAAAATATTGAAAATCCTTCATAGCATTCAAGACAATCATTCACAAGATTCATGAAAATTAACATCGTAATTTGTCATAATAATCAATTTATGAAAATTAAATCTCACAATTATACCATTTTAAATTATGATTAAATTTGTCTCCATTCTCCTTCATAAATAGAAATTTTGCAGAACTCTTTGATTAATAAAGTAAAATACAATGGTTTATTCATATATCGAGAAAGTTTGGCCCAAGTCGCTTTCAATATAAAGCAGTTAATAAAGAACAGGACACTCTCTCTCTCTCTCTCTCTCTCTGTCTCTCTTATTTTATATATTAAACTATATTAGACAAAACATTTAGAATATTCATCATGTTATAAAACTCAAAAACTGAAAAGTGCAATTAGATCTGTTGTTTATGCAATGTGCACCAGTTGTATACACGGTTAAACAATTATAACTTTTATTTGCGTCAGGTATTCTCTCAACCTTTTATGCAAATTAAACCCTATTAATTAATTACTTGAGTTGGCAACAATATGGTCCATACCCATATGCCTATAATAATTTTATTAATATATAAATCATCCATTGCATCACCCAGTATATATATATATATATATATAACAGGTAGATGCAAATGGAAGGAGCCAACTGACTTGTAAAATAAGTTTTGGTTAGAAAACTGACCTCAACAAGGCAAATTCTTTAATGGGTATCCCTAATTTAGCTACGTTATATATAACATTCAAATCATTATCCTCAAGGCCGACAATTTATATGGAACAACACTTCAGCAAGGCGTGTCATAAGCTGTATCATTGTCCTAGCTTAAATATAGATTAAACTTTATAAAGTATTAAATATTTCGATAAACTGATTATTTAATATGATATCAAAGTGTTTTTTTAATCAATTTAACGACCCAATATTCCTCCCATCTTCTTTGTTGTTACATGTAAACTAATGGTTCATTTAGTATTATCAGATGGTAGTTAGCTTCTAAATCATAGCTGTTACGAAATAAAAATTTATACATATCAAATAAAAATATATGAATATTACTTTTAATTTTATTTCAAAATACTGCAAAAACATCACAATGAAACCTAATAATAAACTATCACTGTACCCGTTGTAAACTCGATGATAGGATTTGATTTAGTATTTTGTATTTTGGAGAATTCAGTACTGCAATTTTGGATTAAAGGTTACTTAACAAGTAATCATGGTACTTGTTACAGAATTAGGTACTTATTCATATCATTTATGTTCCATGTACATGCATACATATGGGGAATTTTTTCATTATCTGTTTGGTTATGTCAGTTTACATGTCTAAATCCTTCTTTTCCAAGTCCCAACACTAAAGCCATAGTAGTGATGTATCTACAGAAATGCAATTTTTATTCTGTCTTTTGTTTCATTGTCTTGAGCCCGAAAGGCAAGCGTGAAATCGAATCAAATCCAGTTAAACAGTAAATTATTGGAATGTGATTCAATTTAATTTAAAAATTCAAAATTTAAATTCCACTCAAATTTAATTGAGTTTATATTTTTTATATTTAATTTAATTTAATAAAATATTCGATATATTTAAATTTAATTTAATTGAGTTTATATTTTTTATATTTAATTTAATTTAATAAAATATTCGATATATTTAAATTTAATTTAATTAAATTTAAATATATCGAATATTTTATCAAATTAAATTAAATATAAAAAATATTCGATATATTTAAATTTAATTAAATTAAATTTAAATATTTATTTTTTAAATTATTATTATAAAATTTAAAATTTATTTAATTAGTCTTGATTCGATTCAATTTGATTATATTTTTAATAAATACTCGATTAAACTTACGAAATTAATGAGTATTATTATACTCAAATTTGATTCAAAAAATCATTTGAACTATTCAAATTAAAGCTCGATTCGTTTATTATCGAATCGAATTTAAATATCTATCAAATCAAATTCATTTAAATAATTCATGAATAATTTACTCACTTATACCTCTACACAAACGCAAATGGAAGGAATACAGAAAATTGTGGTTTTGATAAGAAGTCGGAGAAAGAAGAAAGCAAAAAAAATAAAAACAAAAAGCAAAAGCAAAAAGCAAAAGCAAAAGCAAAAGCGAAAGGAACATTGAGAACCATGGCCTCATGCTTCTGATTAATTACTTATATCAACTATTCGAGACATGACACATAGGTTAGCCTACTAGCCAGGACCATGTGCCTCTTCTATTTAAACAAATCAATGACAAAACAACTGCACTATGACAACAAAAATTTATTGTTTATATTGTTATCTCACAATAATTAAATTAACCCCCACCGGCAAAAACTGAGCTCTTTGCCTTTGGAATTTCTCTCTCTTCAGGGTATTTGCTTGTCTTTGAAGTTTGCTCAGTATTATAATAATTTTATTATACTTTAAATATAAAAATAAAATGATATTTAATAGCAATAAAATTTTAATAAGATTTACATATTTTTATAGTAATATATAATTTTTTAAAATTTGCAGTTAATTATGATTTAAAAGTCTAATAGATCTTTAGAATAATTAAGCCACGTGTCATTAACAGAAAGAAGTAGCTTAAAAATGGCTGCAAACTAGCACCACCAAATTGGGATTCTAGTCATTTACGAGTTTCAAAGTTTTGGAGGATTAAGATGGATATAGCCCATAGATTGTCCATACCTTTACACCTTTCTTGCTTGGTTAAGATGAGATGCTCATGTGTCTCCAAACCATTCTCAAAAGACAAATTAGTAATGATGCCCCTAAGGAAAGCTGAATAATTTAATATTTACATATATATGGATTTTGTGATTTGTTTAATAATTAGATCTATGTACAGAACGCGATGATATCCTCTTATTTCCAAAGAATATATATATATATATAATTCATTTTATTTGGTCATAAGTTCTGTTCCAAGGTTATAATTATATATATTTGATGATGATAATGTTAAATTATGTTCAATTAATTATATTAACGCTGGGGTTCTCATCTGATTACCTGTAATTGATAAGTATCAATTATGGATTAGGTCCACCATCTCAGTACCTCGATAAACATTATACCATTCAATTAATTAGAAAAGAATTTATATTCTAATACACGTTTTAAACATATGTTTACAATATTTTAATGGAGCATTACGTAATAGAAATTTCTACTATTAGCATCAGTTAGTCTTGTTTTAATTACATCAACTGGGAAGTATCCAGAAACCAAAAAAAGGTGAGAATAAGCCATGTGGCTGTTAGAAAATTTCACATGATCGTGAAAAACAAAAGGAGAGAGAGAGAGGGAGAAAAGAACCCACCAGATAATTATAAATGGCAAGAAAAAGCGAAGGGGTTCTTGTAGTTGTATCATGGTAGAATATACAGTGATCCCGAGAACACTAAGATGCCAAATAAGCCAAGGAGAAATGAGCTGGCAAGTTCTAATTGGTTAATGTCGACGAAATATATATTCGAGGAATGGTAAGCACGAACGGCTTGATTAGCTCAGGAAAATGGAAGGTCGTGACCTTATTCTTTTGATCTGACTCAGATGATAACTTTTCTTTTATGCATACAAAGTAGATTTTCTTCTCCCTTAATTAATTTTAATTAATTAATTGATTAGTATTCCCCCAGCTGATGTTTGTGTTTATTGAATACTATATATTGAACTGTATCTTGATTCGCATCATTTCTATTATCTCTCTCCTTTTTCAACTGAAACTATTGAGTATGGAAGATCATCAGATCCCCAAAATGGAGAACTCCATGCACAAGGAATTATTGCCGTCTTATTTTCATGGATTGGCAACCGGATCGAAGTTTTTTGGCGATCCAATCATTTGGGGAGCGTTAAATGATACTACTTGTCGAGAAAATGGCTCTGGTAGCACCATGAAATCTCAATCGTCTTCACCTGATGATAGCCTTCTTTCAAGTTCGGAGTCTAGTTCATCTGCAGAAGAGGTTTCTGGTTCCAATTTGATTAACTACTTTAATCCTGGATTTGTTAAACAGGAAACTATCAAAGAAAACCATTCAAGTTTATTTGTTTCAGGCTTGAATTCTATCAACCAACCTGGAGCTTCAGCTCCTGTAAATTTTTTGGAGTCTTTTCCAAAATTAAGCCAACCTGCTCAAGTTTCTGAACCCCCTTCTCGATTTTCTTTATCGAAATTGCCAAATCTAACTTTGTTTCTTCAGGAATCTCCTATCTTAAATCCTCCCACACAAAGGCCTTCAAACCCTTCATTTCAGTTGCCCCAACGTAACAATATTCAGTGTCAATCAGACTCTGAATGGCTCAAAATTAATAAGAGTTTGGCAAATTATTCAACCAAAGGTTTTAGTGATTATTGGTTGAGCACTATTAAGACTCAGCCGATGAAATACACAGGAAGAAAAATGCAAAATCTGCATCAAAATGGTACTTTATCATCGGTATCGGCGTCGCCTGGAAAGCTTTTCCGAGGAGTAAGGCAAAGGCACTGGGGAAAATGGGTTGCAGAAATAAGACTTCCGAGAAATAGAACAAGGGTTTGGCTGGGGACTTTCGACACGGCCGAAGAAGCTGCTATGGCGTATGATACGGCTGCATATATACTACGAGGTGAATATGCTCATTTGAATTTTCCAGAACGCAAGCATCAACTCAAAGACAATTCTCTGCGTGGAACTACAGCAGCTCTTCTTGAAACAAAGATACAAGCCATAACTCAAGGGATTTCTTCTCCCAAGAAGCAGAAGCAGCCATCACCATCACCACAGAAGAATCCTTCAGATGATCAGAACACAAAACTCAATGGTTTGAGCCAAAATTCAACAAGAAAAGAGAGGCAGTTTGAGTTGGAAAGCAAAGTTCATATTGGATCTGATCAACTGCCTCTGATTGAAAATAAGAGAACAAGTACTCAAGAGATTTCATTAGATGTTGATGCAGTTCAACTAAGTAGAATGCCTTCTTTGGACATGGACATGATCTGGGATGCTCTTTTAGTCTCTGATTCATGACAATCTACCCTTTTCTTTTCCTTTTTTCTTTCTTTTCCCTTTTTTTTTTGTTTGTGTGTGTGTGTGTGTGGTTTTTGACATCAAATATGATACAGAAATTGGTTAGATTGCATTGAAATTCATGTGCATATTATGTTTTTTCTTTGAATAATACATACTTAACCAAATCATACGATCTATGCAATCTTCTACATGGTGCTTTTTGCTTGATCGATCAATGTCCTTTGAAGTAGCTTTTACTTGTGTTGTGTAATGAAGTTTATGATTAGAAATTGCAAGCCGAGAAATTTTTTTTTTTTTGGTTGGTTGTAAACTTGAAGAAGATGACAAATTTGGAATGTGGAATGTGGATTGATGGCCTTTCGCTAAAGTCAAAGAGCCTATATTAAAAGATTAGAAAGAAATCGAGTCAGCATGGGGCCATTTTGAATTGGTATTTATGTTTTGTTTTAGTTTCTAATTAATGGGTATGATATAGGTGTTACTTGGTGTGATTGATTGACAATTTAAGACTTATATTATCATTACAAAATTTATTCAAACCTATACCTTTTAAGTCATCATGAACCAAGATTTGTGAACGTACGAGAAATAGGTTTCTAATTTTTACATTTTTAAAAAAAAAATTTTTTTTCTTTTTAGATCAAATTATTTAGAGATAATCTGAGTTCCTATATTTTTTTCATTTTTATGACCAAAGAAATAATTTTTTTTTCTTTCTATCAAATATGTCCCGATTCTACTAAACTAACTAAAGCAACCTTTAAGTTACATACCTTAGTATTGGAGGATCAAATTTTAAAATTATTAATCATTTCAAAGAAATTAATAAACAAAGAAGATATACACCTTATAAATGCAACAATATCTTCTCAATTATAATTCTTTTAAGAGTTAATTATATTTAATTACTCCTATTTTTGTTCAAATTGACAGATTAAATGAATTGAGGTCATGTGAATATTTAAAACTAGTAAAATTAAATATATATTTAAAAAAGTTTTATAAAGATATATATTTTTTTTTTATAAATAAATATATTTTTAGTTTCAAAGATAAAGATCTTGGGGTCTTAAACATTATTGCTTGCATATCAATCATACTATATATTAGTAATATGTATGCTAACACTCTTAAGAGGTAAGGTTTGATAAATAAGAATATATTAGATAACCGTCTTTATTTTAGTTTCATGTTTGAATTTATGGATATATTTTTTATAAGAGCCTAAGATAATTAAGGGATTTTATTTAGCTTCTGTACCTTAATGTTGGGTGATCTTTAGATATATTGCATGATCGTATCCGATGTCAGTTCTGTATTTATCAAGAACCTGAACAAGTTTTACCCAACTTCTGTACCTTAATATTAGATCATTCTTGAATATATTGGATGCTGGGTCATTCTTAAATATATTAGATGATTATATCTGACATCAATTCCTTATTCCATTACAGATCATATCTTACATTCAATTAAACATAATAATTTAAATATTATAGGAATAAGTATTTTTTATTTTATATATATACATGTATGCTAAAGATAAATAATGACAAATAATAATGAAAGCAACTCAAAAACCAGTCTCAAAAATACGACTAAAAATAGAAAAGCATAATAAAAAAACTGCACTATTCAACATTTCAAATCAAACCATAATCATCAAATTTAAAGTCTTAATAATTATTAAGTATTTAACATGCTTTGCTAAATGATCCTTTTTATTTAATATATTTTTATCCTCTCTTTTTTTCTTCTTTTTTTTTTATTTTGGAGTCTAAAAACAACTGTTTCTTGACCTAACATTCCCTTATCCCTTTATTTTTTTTAAAGGCTGTATATTATCCCCTAACTATTAGTTCTGAAAATATAAAATAATTGTAAAATATTAGAGACTTCAAAATCAAATATATAATCACCGCGTTAACTCAAATTATATATTTACAATTATAAGAAAATTAATATAAACACACATTAAAAATTAAATATATTATTTTACAGTTTAATATCTTTAATTTAAAAATTAATAAATATATCATACAAAAAATTAAAATTTTGATCAAAATTTAATATAATAATACTAATTATAAATTATATAATATTTAAACTTTATCTTATAATTATTATTGTTATTATTAATGGTAATAAATTCTGATTAATTTTTTAACCTTATATATTAAAATTTTGATATATTATTTTATGAAAACAATTGATTCGGAGTATTAATGATACGACATCAAACTTTTTTTTTTCAAATTCTGAAAGGACATCAATCTTAAAATTGTAATTTTGTAGTTTTTCGTCTGAATTAAAATTATTAATACATCATCATGTATTAAAAGAAGCCTGTGATGAAAAATAAAATAGCTTCCCGAATTCAATATCACAAGTCTCAATTCTTAATCTTCAAACTGAAATTCACATTTCAGAGAAAAAATAAATTCTTCACTTCATTATGATAGAATGTTAACACATTTTAATAATTTTATATTAAGTGATTAAGGTGATATGGGGCAAAAATACAGAAAATACAAAATTAATTTAGTATATTTCTGACATAAAATATATTTCCTTGAACAAATTGCAAAGCATTTAAAAAAAAAAATTGGCTTAAACATATTTTTGTATGATTATCGTTTTCATCATGTTTATAACCCATTTTTATAAATTTATATCATTTAAATTATTGTTACCAATATGTACACTCAGGGCTGCTAATTTTGGAGGGGCTGCTGCATAAAATACAGGATGAAGTCGTGAGGTTCGGCCTGATTTTGGGCCATGTTGAATTCGGGAAGGCATTGTATTTCTCATCTTAGGCT
Organism: Trichilia minutiflora; assembly: GCA_035590515.1. Taxonomy (NCBI): domain Eukaryota; kingdom Viridiplantae; phylum Streptophyta; class Magnoliopsida; order Sapindales; family Meliaceae; genus Trichilia; species Trichilia minutiflora. The sequence continues at coordinate 9,210,541 of JAVXUL010000010.1, read as the reverse complement.
TCCTTTAATACATGATGATGTCCAGACAAAACACTACAAAATTACAGTTCTATGTTTGATATCAATCAAATGTTTTTCATAAAATTGTATTTTAGTTCGATTAAGAATCTGATTAAATTCTTTGCTTTTCGGAAAATAAAGAAAATACAAATTACATTGTTGAAAAACTATTTTTGAAACACGGGAGAAAGACATTTCCCCTATGATTTTTAAAAATAACTAATCCTTCCCTGACAAAATATTTGTAATAAAATTTTTTTATAATTTACTGCCAGTTACAAATACCCTTCCTGTTCAATTTATGTATTTTTCCGTTATCTACAGTTAGTAGAAGAAGAAAAAGCAGAAGCAGAAGAAGGCACTCCAACAAAAGCAGTAGCAGATGAAGCGGCAGAAGACGCAAAAGCAGAAGCAGAAGAAATTTAACGATGGCTAGGGACTGAAAGCCCATAAATTTAACAATGGTAACTGACAACTCAGAAATTTAACGGTGGTAGGGCTATTTGTCAGTAGTCACTGACAACAAACTATAAAGAAGAAGAAGAGACGGTCGAGGGTAACACAAAACCCAGAAATTGAACGGTGGTGAGTAACAGAAAACCCAGAAATTTAACAGTAGGGATATTTCTCAGTAGTCACTGACAGCACAATATAAAGAAGAAGAACCCATAAGTCATAAGTTTAACGGTAGGGGCATTTGTAGTAATCACTGACAGCAACTAAGAAGAAGAAGAAGCTGCAACAGAAATTTAACGGTGGTAACTGAAAACCCATAAATTTAATGGTAAGATTATTTGTGACAGCAAACTATAAAAGAGTGATTTTACAAACATTTTGGGCCATTTCTAAAACCAAAGGGGATGAATGTCTTTCTCCCTTTGAAATATTTAAACGACAATCAATGTTGGAAACCCTGCACAAAATGATGATTGGACAGTCTTTACAAAATGAAAGCAAGGTAACTATTGAGAGAGGTAAGCAAGTCAAGAGTTGAAAATAAAACAAAACAAAATAAAATAAAAACTGAGTTTTCATATTTAGACATATAGCAACTATGCTAATCATCAAAAATCTATAATGAACAAACATGTTTAAAATTAAACTAACCTAAATTGCCATTGAAGATTCTAATTGTTCTTGCACTTTTGCAGTAGTTGTCGCTCTTTCTCATGCCAAACTGTTATATATGGACTAGGCTTTCATCGCGACACTCACCACCTCCCTTTTCAACCAAATCATTTCTAACATTATCACCACCAGCCTCCTCAACCCTGCCATCCCCAGTGTTTTCTTCACTCTTAGATTGCTCAAAAGCTAGCTCCTCGGCTAAATTCTCCAAATTCGCATTGCTAGTTTCAGTTACTAATCCAACTTCTGCTGATGCCTCCATATACATCTTCTGCCTTGTGGCTTTATAATCTTTGCAATCACTTCCACCCAAGCTGCTATCATTATCTGCAGAATCCCCTCCAGGTTCGTCAAGCTTTACATCAGCTTCCAACATACCTACATCGTGTTCAGGATGCCGCTGTTGTAGTGGAATAGCATCACTGATCACTTGACCTGTCCTTAATCTCTCCCTGTAATCTTCCATTTCTATTCTGTACCTTTCTTTATCTTTAAGAGCTTTGCCCTGATAAACCTGAAGATCCCAAATGCCCGTAACTATGTTAAATAGTATTAAGGGAAATAGTATTTAAAGAGAAGCAGAAGAAAATAAAGAGTTCAATTCATGAAACATCTTCAGGAATAGGGTCCTTACAGCTTTTTCAGATTCGTTTAGCTTGTTCCATAATTCACCAATCATTCTGCTGATCTCCCTGTCTTTCCCTGGGTGTAGCGGTTTCAGTCTTGCATGCTGCTCAGCAAAGAAGAAATTATATCCACTTCTATTTGGTTTCGGGTGAGCAGGATCTCTCCTTTTGATCTCGGATTTCTTCCTGCGGCGACGACGACGTTGAACACCAGAGACAGCTAGGGGATTGGCACTATTGTTTGTGAAAATATTATAAGGTAGTTGTGCATGGGGCACCGTGTTCTGGGGAGTTAGATACAAGACACCTTTTAACTGCTCCGACCCTATTGTTACAGTAACAAGATACCCACTTTCAAATTTTCCATCAATGACCCCTATCACTGGAGATCCTCCTGATGAAGCCGATCTTGCTGCAATGATAAGAGAAGAAATTCAAGTTATGTCACAGTTGCAGTTCGGATAAATTGGAAAATAGGAACACTTGCAAAAAATTAATAAATGGTGAGATTTAAAAGAAAGGATAATTATCAGTTCACTTTCCCAGATGAAAATACTATTCATAACTTCAAAAAGTTTCACGCATTGAAGTAATTACAGCAAGTACTTTGAAGTGAAAAACAAAGAACCGCAGCTGAGAATGAGAGACGAACCTCCAGGCAACACAGCAGCATTAATCGTTGGTTGCTGAAAGGCAGCTGATTGAACATCCAGTGATGGTTGTCCAGTCCCTTGAAGTGGCACTAGGACCGTTGATGGGCTCTGCCAAGAATCTACAAAAGATCATTTAGAATAAATCATGAGCAACAAGTAATATGGAAAAAATGTGTTTCATCCACACATCAGCTGAGATATAACACCAACCCTGGGACCTAAAAAAGTATATTTGTTCGTAGTCGCGAAGCAAAGAAGCATAATATTTGCGCAGCACAAAAGATGCATTTGTAGCAGTGGATGGGAAGTTGAATATTGCAGTAACTTCTTTCCATCTTCTCTCCTTAATAATCTGTGGATTGTGTTGCCAAATTATTAGAACAGCACAAGTAAACATTGCATCTTTGATCATATTAAAAAAACAAACTGCTACACTTCAATTACATAATTCTTAAATCCATATACGGCATAAATATTGTAAGAGCTGTTAGCTAGTTAAACGATTTGCATCCAATTCTTATAGCAGTTAGTTTGTAAAATAATCTGCATACAACTCTAATATGCATAATTGTCTCCAAACAGTACAAGATTTCAATGGGTTGTCAAGTGAGTGTAAAAACAAAAGAAAATTGTTTGAATAAATGATTATTTGTTGAATTTAAAACCTTAAATCTTCGTCGTTATTTGCCAAAGACTGAGCTAGAGTTTTGCAAGATTACATGGCATACGGGTAAAAGCTAAAAGAGAAAATTATCAAAAAGCGGTCAACAAAAGGAAAAGAAAAAGAAAATGATGTGAGAGGTATGAAAAAAAAAAAAAATCAGCGTCATTCAACTAAACATTGCATTTCAAAGCAACAGAAATAAGACTTACACCCTAGCTTTTGAAGAACAATTGAAATCTATGTAGCAAGTTGTGTCATTTTAACAATCAATTCAAGTATTTTCTTTTCTTCCAAGGTTAATAGCCAAAAGCTTTCTTTTCTAGTCTGCCTAAATTAGGCATTATTCTGAAAATATTTGCAATTCAAGAAATATGAATATCTCCATTGTTAACTCAGAAAAAGCTTGAACACTGGACAGATTTCTGATGAGTTGAAAAATGATAATTAGTTTTTATATGAAACATCTTAAGGAACAGAATAAACACTGAGAAAGTGGACTCAATCAACTGTTTGACCAGAATTTAAATGCATAAATGGTCTATGCCTATGAAAATGAGTGAAAAAGAAAATATCACCAAAATTATAGTCACACCCAAAAGAGGCTTCTCTTATTACAAAAATAACCAATAAAATAAAAGTTACTAAAAATGTCTACTTCTGTTTGCTTTGCTTTCACTGCACTTGCAAAAAACAAACTGTTACGACTATTGTTTATGTCCCTTAGGCCCTAGGTTAGCCATCACTTTGACTTACTAGGTACCAGTCCCTTGTTTTAACCCCATTCTCAACATTTGGGTGGTACTTGCCCCATGTTGTGCAAGCCATCGATGCTTTCCTGCCATATACTGTCAAGCTCTAATCACTTCCTAAACAGCTGTGTTTTGCTGACATCTACAGAGTCTATATTATCTACTGTTCTGTTTTAGCTGTAACCCATACATTTTTCAGATCATAACCGCAGTGTTCAGACTTATCTGATCATGTTTGGACCTAAACTATATATTCCACCACAATGAATTTAAGCCCAGAAAAGTGGCATGCAACCCAACCCAACCCAACCATCTGAACACACACACAGAGACACAAAAACCCAAAAAAAATAAAATTGAAAAGAAGTATGAGGTAATGTACTAATGTTCGGTACAAATAAAGCTACCTATACCTGAATTCATTGCTTTTGTAGAGCTAGACTATAAAACGTAGTTAAAACACACAAAACCAGGTAAGATAGAGCGTGTAGAAGAAAATGCAAAAGAGGCATTGTATTCACAGTGATATCAAACCTTAACACAGCTAGTTTACTTAGACCAGCGAATCACAATAATTAAAGAATGACAAATATTACCTTCTCAATACCACCACGAGAAGTTACCTCCACAAAAAGCCGATGCAAGTCTAATTCCTTTCCTCCAATAATGGGGATCCTACAACCAAGGTTCAAATATAAAAGAGATTGTCAATATTAGGCAGAGATCTTCAGAAAGTACAACCAAGTTGAGGAGAAAATAAAAACCATACATTGTCAGAAAAGGTGAATATAAAGTCATGCGTCAAAAGCACAAGCTTTTCATAACTTTTGAACACGCCAGCAACACTACTACACAAATATTCAAGTTAGCCTAGTCTAAAACTATTTTAGCATATCACATCATCCTCATTGTAATAATTAGGATGGAACAAGGAATTCTCTATTGGTACAACTTTATTGAACCAACCTCCTTCAATAATTGGAATCATACTAAGTGAAATAGATCAAAATGCAGAAACCATGTTTGGGAAATTACCACAGCATTTGCACTTTAACCAAAAAGAAAGAAAATATATACTGTGAAGTATGTTGCAAGCCTAATTTAGAGTCATACTACACTGAATTCAATATGTTCTACAGATGAGGAAAGGTTGAAAACAAAACTAGGTGAGTATACTAGGAAGACAAATTGACAAGATTATATGGCCACAGAAAAACAAAGATGGGCATTGATACACATATCTTAAACTTCAAAAAACAATGTAACATAGATCTCCTTGGAGAGCTTAGAATAAGATGTGCCTTCATTCAAGGATAAAGCTCGATGATTCAGAATTTGCAAATATTCACATCCTTAGATGCTTAAAATTAGTAAACGGTAAAAGAGATTCCACGGCCTTAAAATAAGTGTGTACTCATGTACATGGAAGCCAAGACATTCTTTAAAAGAGAAGTGTTTCCAACATCGACAGAAACCAAACCTGTAAGCTTTATCTTAAATTAGACCATGATTGATCAGACTTCAAAATAATACACAAAAAGTTTTTGGCCTATACGGATCTTTGAATTTGATAAAAACAAACATCCATTAAAAAAAGTGTGCCTCACTTCAATATATTCCTTGACATTTCCTAAGAAAAAAGCTCCCAGAATGAACAATAACCTTTACCCAGTTAAACAAGCTCAGTGACTGCCTTCTTCTTCCTTTTCTTAATGCACATGGTCTAAATTCAGTTTTATCAATTACTTTTGGAAAGAATACAAAGGAGCAGCCAGCTGATATACCATATATTTCCAGAATCCACACCAAAATACTTCATTCAGATCATTAAATTCATACACTTGACAAAAAATATGGTTACGGGCTTAAGACATTGCAAAGGCAGTCCACAAGACATTGCCACGTAAGAATATACCAATTGCTGTTTGGCCAGACAATAGTTAACAGGCAGCCAAGGGCATAATAGGTCATATTGTCAAAAGCAGCCAAGAGTATTAAGTGGGCCAGCAAAACACTGTACATTTTGTTTCAATACATAGGTCTGGCGGCATTTAATGCACTTGCAAAATCAAACACAGCTGGAGGTCCGATGAGTGAACCCTGTGGCACATGAATCACAAAACCACGGCATTGGACAGTTTTATTTGGAATTTTCCAATAACATTTTTAACAATTTGAACCACCAACTGGTAAAAATGTGGAGAAGTTGATTATTCTCACAACAATATTTCTAAATTTGCTCATGGATTTTTCAATGGAATTAATCTACTATGTAACGCACGTTGATTTATTGCATGTACTATAATAATGTTGAGGAAATGCTGACATAATGAGATCTAGTTTGAAAACAGTGAAAAGATAAATGTTGTATAAAAACAAATGGTAAAAACCATAAACGTTCCAAGCATTTTCTAGAAACATTAGCTATGAAACAGAAATCTCTTTCAATTTATTATAGCTCTCTGTAGTTTATAATTTATTGTTCAAGCTATGATAAAACTTTAGCTCAAATTGGTGCCAATGTGCTAAATATCATATACAATACCAAAGAGAAAAAATGGTTATTGCAGAGAGCTCTGTTTTGCTAATAGAAGTACTTCGTTCTAACTGATTAACATAGGAAAAGATGTGTGTAGCAAATAAATTAAATAACTTACAGTTAGCTTGCATCCCAACAAGTAATGCATCAAAATTAACATCAGTGCATATTAATAAGCCAATAATCTTTGGATTCTTCATTCAAAGATAAATCTATCATAGAATTGACAAGATCTAGTTAACAACAAAATATCCCCAATTAATTTCTAATCTGGCCTAGATCAAGCTCCTGATTAAAGCAAAGAAGCCACACTGGCCTACAAATAGAGACAGAGAACTTCATAAAAGATATACATTAACACAAGTTAGTAAAATCAAAAAGAATAACTTAAAATGTAAAGAAATGGAACAGAGCCAAATTAATACAACAAAACGCAGACTACGAAATCATTACAAAAGACAAGTAGCATAAATATTGCAACCCTAACAATAGAAACATGGCATCCAATATTAGAAGTGGTAGACACAATTATCCTGATTTGATTCATTGTAGGTCCCTTTGTGCAAAGAAAATCTGGTCTACTCATCAACAGAAAGATATTCACTTTCCAAAAGTTAATCCTAGACAAAACAAGGATCTATATATACATAAATAAGTTGACAGAGTGACAGTGTAAATGATGCATTTGGATTCTGGTTTTAAATAAAAAATAGAAACATAAAAATGAACACTTCATATTTCAACAAATAGCCTTAACTTCAGTATGGAAGTTTAGAAAGTGCTGACAAAAATAGGTTAGTCTGACTAGGAGATCGAACCAAAATAAAAAAAAAGTGCTACGAAAAGGATAAACAGATCAAAAGCTCACATGAACTTGCTTCCCATAGTAGCATGGAGCTTCTCCAGTGTAGCCATGAATAGCTTGGGGTTCGTCACAATCTCTTCATATTTTACAAGAGGTAGAGGGTACGAAAGATAACCAGAGGCTAGCTCTTTCATGGGTACTGGGCTCTGTTCGGCACAAGAAGAGGATGCCATGCCCAATTCCTCTTCCCTTCTCTATTCAATCACCAAGCACATCTACCATTTAACTTACTTCTGGACCGCACCACAAACATAAAATAAAATTAACAAGACAAAAATAATAATTAGTTGAAAACCAGGAAAGAAACAGCACTTGCAGGTGAAACTAACTGCATGGGGAAATCAGAAAATGAATTCTGAGAAAACCCATCAAGGATAATGCCATAAACACCATTTCCATGGACGATTCAGAAGGTAGCAATTAAAAGCCAGGAAAACCGTGGAGTAAAACAAAAAAAGATAAAAAGAGAATATACGAGTCATTAAATGATTAAAATCACCGTAACAATTCAACTACCTCAGTTGATGTATTAACTTCCAGTAACAAGTGACAGATTCAAAACCCAAGAAAAGCAGAAAAAGGTACAGCATTGTTATAGCTGTCATCAGCACAGCAATGACATCCATCTGAGAGTACCAAGGATTAGAAAAGAAGAAATCATTCAAAGTTCAGGCTTTCAACACCCAGAGGCCAGAGCCTAAAACGAGAAATCCTTTTAGGGTCTAGAAATAGGGACCTAGAAACAACTCTCTCTCTATTCCTCTATCAAGGAGCATTGATTACAGGCCTACATAGCGCTATGACTTTCGCCAGACTGACATTCTAAATATACGCTGATACGCTGACATCTATTAGGTATATGTCAATATAAATAATATTTCATTTATCCAATTCATTAACAAAGTCCAACCAACAGCTCTTTTCTATCCTTCTTTTTCCTCCTTTATCTGACACTCTTTCAGGAAAAAGATTTAAAGGCTTTCATCAAAGATACCAATGTTGGTTTTGTCATATGTGGTACACTAATACTACTATTCATCAATCCAAGTATCCAACCAAAAATATATGTATTTTTTTTTTAATGAGTTACAGAAGAAACCAAAACTAACCTTTGCTTATTAAGAGTTACCAGTTATCAATAACCATAAACCATGAATTTTCAAATCAAAGAAACCGCTGTCTGTCCTTCCTCCTCAATGGAGGACGAGAAACAAAATATATATAAATGTTGAATAAAAAATAAGAATAAGAATGACCCATAATGGAGTTAACCATGAATAATATTTTTCTTATTTATATTAATATAGAATAATAGTATTACTATTATCATTATTGTTGTTATTATATATAAAGAATAGAAAAAACCCAGATGAAGAAGAACCAACAGACAAAATATTCTACAATAATAATAACGAAAAAAAAAATGGTAACTTACGTTCACTGAGAAGAGGATTGAACATAGAAAATGAAATGACATTAACCATGAATGAAGCTTATGGCTAAACCTTTATTATAAAAAAATTACGAAGAAATGATAATAATTTTTTTCCTGTACACATATTAATCCTTTTCTTTTCTTTTTAGAAGGAGATAATACAACCCTAAGAATACATACCCAGAAATAAAAAGACATATAAACCGTCAATAAATTGCCCATAAGATGAAAACCCATGAGGGTAGTTTTGGTTTATCACAGCCTCAGAATGCTTGGTAACCAAAATTTGGTAAACACTCATATAAAATTATTTTGAATAATATAATTAAAAAATAAATATTATTATTATTAATTAGTGGTATAAATATATTTATAGAAGTTGGTAAAATTGCATTTAACGTCATGAACGTGCTAATTGACTTTCCTGTTTGAAACTGCAAAATCTCAGAATAAAAAATAAGAAAGTAAAATAGAGAGAGATAAGAATTAAAAAGGAAAAAATAGAGATATGGGTGCCGTAACAGCAGCTCCATTAATTAAAAAATAAAAATAAAAATAAAAATAAAATCGGACTTGGCATTTAAAACACTATAAAATAAGTCCCCCAAACCCTTAAAATTCTTAACCTCTTTATTTACTATATTTAATACCCTTTTTATTACCATCACCAAGACACCAACTACCTTTATTTTCCCAATTTTTTTATTAATTTTCTGTAAAAATAAAAGATATATATATATGATAATAATAATAATATAATTTTATCATATTATTTTATATAATTATATTAAAATACCTAATTAATGTAATAGTTTATATGATATAATTATATTATTGTATATATCTTTTTACTTTCGTAAAATTATAAAATATATAATAATAAAATAATATAATTTTATCACATTGATTTAAATGATTGAATATATATACACACGCGTAAGAATGATTATAGATCTCTTTATAATTAATGAGAAATGACTCAGATGGTGAGATATGAGAGCGATATGACTGCTATCGGACAATAAGTCTTTTATTGAAGAATAACTAAGGATTTCGTTGGAGAATAACTAGAGATCGGATAGCATGGTGGGATTTGAAGAATAATTGTGTATAATGTATATCATTATATGTTATTCAGTTTTTCATTTTGAGTGATAATATAATATAGTGTGGATAATTAATTTTGATTACTAATAATATGATGTTACAGATTGAAAAGTTTTTTAAGAAAAATCTTAAATTTGTCACATAAAAATCATCTTAGTTTGTTAAAATACTAATGAGGTACACAAATTACTATTTCAATAATACTATTCTTCTCATATTGTATTACAATATTAATAAATCACTAATATGAAAGCTAATTAAAATTACATCGCTTTATTTTATTAAAAATAGTACGTGGACGCATGTGATAACGATGAATTAAGAAATACGATAATATTTAATAAATTTTTATCAAAGAAAGTGTGGCGGTAACGACTTGGGGTACTGTTCACAATGTCCTGAGTTCGAATCGTCATATTGTTTGACTAACGCATCAAGGTGGAGGTCCTGATTTACTTTTGTGCTTTGTATCATTGCAGGTGATCTCTACACACGCGCCTAATAATTAAGGATAGGGTCATGTGATATATGGTCACGTATTCTACGGGAGTAGGGTACCTATCCCTGTGTGTGACTGGATGGCTAAGTATGGGAGGTTTCGGGTTATAAAAAAAATTGAAATAAAATTATTTATTTGGTCATTTTTAAAGTTAAGCTTAATACTAAGTATACTTAGAGAAAGGATGACAATTGGAATAAATGTGTTCTATTTATATCATGTAAGCAAACTTACAATATTTTTTGCGTTGAATTGAATCCGATCCATTTATTAATCGTGTTAAAAATTCTTAATTCGGATACAATTTATTTATTAATCATGTCATTTATTTATTAAATAGGTGATACAATACGATATAATTGGATCTTAACTCTATTTAATTTATTCAACTTATTTAATTAATCAATATAAAATATAATTTATTTAACTAATTATTTATTATATGTAAACTAAATATCAAAATATAAATAAATAAAATTATTATATTAAATAATTATTTATTTAGATACGATTATTTATTTAAATATTATTATTCATTTTATTAATTGTATTTTAAATAAATAAATAAATTTAAAAGATCAAACTTAAATTCAAATCGTAGATAACATAATCTAATTATTATTATTTATATTAAAATTTTTAAATTCAAATCAATTTAATCATATTAAATTTATCTCAAATAATTTTATCATAAACGAAATTATCACCCTACACGCAACTCTCTTTTATTTTTTAAGCTATGGATTTTTAATCATTTTTGTGATTAAATTTACAATTTTGGAATCTAATCAAACATAGCTAATCCCACTTAAATATTCTTTATATAAATTATTCCAAAGAGTAATGAACCCTATTGGAATTAATCACATGGTTTTATTTTTCTTTGGAAGTCATTACAAAGAATAAATTTTAATTTTAATTCGCAGAGATCAAAACATACAACTTTTGTCTCAAAATGGTGAATCAAGTAGCAAAGAGACGAAGAAAATTGGAAAAAATAAAATAATTTAAATACCAAAACTAAGTGAATGAAGCTCTGCTCTGCATATGGATATAGTAAAGTTCAACAATGTATTTGTTCTGTGCGGCCAACATACATGCCAAAATTTATCTCACAAAATTGCTACACCGTAAATCTTAGATAATTTCTTGACATGAATTCCCCAAAAATAAACAAATAAATAATATTACTGTTCTTCACTCTTCATGAAGAGATTTCTGGATCAACCTAGAACTTGCTTTAAGACAGTGAAAAACTAATTCCTTTATCTGTTCAAAAAATCTAAACTCAGTATAGGTGCATCACTGTGACTAAAAATAGTTTTAGCTCCTGAAACAGTTGGGCCACCAGCATGTGATGCCATAGTCCTACAAGAATTTATTGTTGGTAAAGAGAAAATTGTTGGTGTCCAATCAACGTGGAGCCAAAACCGAACTCATATTAGGATGAAAGTGAAGAAGGATACTAAGGTAAAAGACATAATATACCATTTAAGGTCTGTTATGCGTTTCATTTGACTTGGGACTTGTGCTTTGATTTCTTTTCGCGTTTCTTACTCCTGTATAACAATCAGATAAAAGCATGGGTTCGAGGAAAAAACAGTGTACTGGAACAAGAAGGTTACTATGTAGATAGAAGACATATTATAGATAGTACTCTTCGTGTGAGCCATGTCCCCAACAAGATTTCAGTTTCCTGTTGATGTGCTTCATATCTTTCTCTGAAGGGAACTTATATTTCGTTACCTATGTAATAACAACGAAAACAAAACTAGATAAGCAAATAAGCACAAGGGAAATGATAATCTTCTCAATATGAATAAATTAATTTAATCACTATGTACTCGAGTCTCCAGATTTCTATCACAAATTAATATGAACGAAATTAAAGCCAAATTATAATGAGGTACTGATAAAATATGATAAATTAGTACCCAAGAATCTATGGCATTTAAAGATTCAATGAGCTCTGAAATGGTGTGTGCAGAATTCTGACGTGATAAAATGCTTGTCAGGTATCTGCAAAGAAGTATAAATCTCCGTGAATGACAAGAAATGAGGCCAACAAGATATGACTAGCTGATGCTTACATGATCCGCAACCAAACATGGAAAGTAAATTGCTGATATTCATAACCATAATTGAATGAAAACCCAGAAAGTTGTTCAAAACCTATCAAAGTCGATGACTCTGTGCACCTTGTTTGAACTGTGTAAAGCAGCCAATGCCAACTGCACCATGCCAGTAGATGAGCCATGTTAAAAAGATGAAAGGACAAATAAATGAGCAAATGATAACCAAATTCAGATAGTTAATATTGGAAAAGATAGTCAAAGGTGGGACATTTGGCGAATAGCAAGTCATAGAGGTGTAAATGTAATATATATAAATATGAAAATACAACGAGGGCTACTTATGTTCTTACATTTGGTTTTTCCTGCTCTAAGGTTCTCATCAAATAAATACAAAAAACTTCTTTCCCTAATTTCTCAAACCTTAATGCCAATACTTATATAACGACAGTGCTTTTCGGACCTTTTAGGCCATTAACATAACACCGAAAACCCTGGGGCTTTTAAACAAGGGTGACAAGTAATACCAGCACAATTCCATAATTCAATTCTATTAAGGTAGAAATAGATTAAAATTCTCTGATGAATAAATTAGTTTTGGCCAAAAAACATAAAAATCTTCAAGGAAAACAAATAGAAGTAGTAATTGAATATCCACTAGTTAATAATTTATTATACTGAATAGAAGAGAAGAAATTTTAACACCTCTTTGATTCAAGTTTCAATTTCAACTGTTTGCTCTGTGGAATTAGCAAGATCTTTAAAGTTCCAAATCTGACAAAGAGTAATTACAACATCTAATGTAACAAAGAGTTTATATGACCAACAATACCTGTCCAGGTGGGAATACAAGTGGTGCATCCGTAAGCATGATTTTGTCAACTGCCAACCTAGAAGTTTCATGCAAATCCTACAATATGTTAACACATGATATAGATGATTAGTGTTTGAACTGGAAGAAGAACAAGCTGGTTGAACCACGTCAGAATAACCTCTGGGCATACATGCAAACCGACAACCGAGCATTACGTATAACCATTACAACTAAATTGCTGAAAACAAATTATTTTTCTATGCATGAGCAATTGTCGACTTTGCTTTTATACTGTTAAGGACAATGGGGTGAAAGTTATTGAATCATTATGCTTTTACATACTTATCTGACTAGGACACTAGGAAAATGAAGGAAACCAAAGAAACTTAAAACATCAGCCAATACTGGTTCGTCTCTCAGCACTTTTAGAATATTTAGCCAGGATTCTAAATCATATGCATCTGACCACAGCTAGGAAAACTACCATCAACAATTACAGCTCGTCCTAAGAACACTTTCAAAATTCAACTTGAGTCAGTGATAATTTGTGGAGGATAAGACCAAAGTTTACCTTCAACATTTGTAATTGGCCATTCTTTGCTTGGCAGAATTCCTAGAGAATCAAAGTTTATTGTCAAAAATCACAGTTATATGGCACACAGAACGAAGAAAGAATACATTATGTCAAACCAAAAAAGAAAAAAGGGACCAGGAATTTTCTTGTACATATATGAAAGAGAAGCATTGCCAACCTTACCTCCATATCATTGATAAAACCTTCAAGTGGACGGTATGGTGCATAAACAATAAGATCAAATTCCAAACCCTGCATGATAGGATATTTAAGCCAGC
>JAVXUL010000010.1:9174383-9185665 GCA_035590515.1 Trichilia minutiflora | reverse complement strand
GTTCATCTAGCTCCCCTGGTTTTATATTCTCCCGTAACTCCTGTTAACAGAAAATAGAAAAGCAACTCCAACTGGCTCCTTTCCATTCTTCAAGAATGACCAAGAACCCCTTACACTAGAAATGACTCCTATACCCTTGATTATTTTGTTTAATGAATCACAAGTTCAACAAACTCCACCTTGATTCAGTAAGCAAAATAATCACATCCTCTTTTCATTACAAACAGATATATATTTTTTTTCTCATCTGTTTCCTGCCACACGATTACATTTCCTCATCACTTCAAAGTTTACTACCAAGCTCACTCAACACAAGCACCTAAGTACTTGACTCTAACTTAATAGAATCCAAGTGAAACTGAAATTTTCTAGTGGTTACACACTTTGTAAGTGCATCAGCCACATTTGCAGACGTGTGGACTTTCTCCAGCTTCACTTTTCTATCTGTCAGCATATCTCTGATGAAATGAAGTCTGACATCAATGTGCTTGGTCCTTTCATGATGGCTTTGGTGCTTTGATAGTTGAATTGCTCCCTGACTATCACAAAATATCCTGACTTATTTATTCCCTATCTTCAGCTCCTCTAAGATCCCTTGTAGCCACATAGCGTCTTTAATTGCATCAGCAACTACCATGTATTCAGCTTCAGTGGTTGACAAGACAACCATATGCTGCAAAGAAACCTTCCAACTGATAGCATAGCCTTTGTACATGAAGATAAAACCTGTCAGTGACCTCCTTTTGTCTAAATCAGCAGCAAAGTCTGAGTCAACATATCCTTCAAGGTTAACAGCTTCTTCAACACCTTTTTCAAGTACCAGAACCTTGTCCAAGCTTCCTTTGACATACCTTAGCACCCACTTGATAGATTTCCAATGGATGCCTCCTGGATTGCTCATAAACCTGCTGATCATACTCATTGCAAAGGCAAGATCAGGCCTGGTACAAACCATTCCATACATCAAGCTCCCAACAGCACCTGAGTATGGAATACTGCTCATTTCCTCTATTTCCTCTGCTGTGTATGGACATTGGTCCTTTGTTAACTTAAAATGAGCTGCCAAAGGAACATTTACTAGTTTAGCCCCCTTCATGTTGAATTTTTTAAGAACCTTACTAAGATACTTACTTTGAGAAAGTATCATCAACCCTTTCTTTCTATTTCTTGTGATATCTACACCAAGAATCCTCTTACCAGTCCTCAAATCCTTCATCTCAAATACTGAACTCAGCATTTTCTTCAACTCAGTCAGCCTACTTTTGGTTTTACTTGCAATCAATATATCATCCACATATAACAGAAGAAATACCATATCATCAATCTTATCTCCTTTAAAATAAAAACATTGATCAAACATACTCCTCACAAAGCAAATGTCTTTCATAAGTTCATCAAACCTTAGGTTCCACTGCCTAGGGGATTGTTTGAGTCCATAAATGGGCTTCATCAGCAAACACACCTTCTATTCTGACCATTTCTGAATAAAGCACTGAGGTTGGTTCATTAGAATCTCCTCCTCAAGTGTACCATAAAGAAATGCAGTTTTGATATCAAGTTGCTCCAACTCTAAGTCATAAACTGCAACCAATGATAACAACAACCTCACAGAAACATGTCTGACCACTGGTGAAAAAATTTCTGCATAATCAATCCCTTCTACTTGAGTGAACCCCTTTGCAACCAGCCCGATTTTGTATCTCCTGGTTCTATCAGCTTCCTTTTTTTTCTTAAAAATCCATTTGCAGTCCACAACCTTTCTGCCTTCAGGTCTGCCAACTAACCTCTAGGTTTGATTCTTATCTAATGAACTCAATTCTTCACACATAGCTTTATACCAATTGACACATAGCTGTTTTTTGTGTTCTAGGTGATGGATTGAAAGTGTAAGAGCTGTATTAGATTTAGTTTATAATGCAATTTCATTCTCTCATCTCCATGTCTTTCTAAAATTCTAGTTAAGGCTAGGAGGTTGATACTAAGGGTGTATGGTATGTTCTTTTAGATCCCTTTTTTGTATTTAATATTTAAACTCTTTTTATTAATTGCATAAGCATGTTTTGAAAAACATTTTTAAGCATTTAAACTCTCTGATTTTATGTAAACATTTGGCATATTGAATTCTTAGAAAAACTTTCTTTGATTCATTGTAGACATAGGGTACAAAAAATGCTTTGAACATTAAATATCTTAAAGGTTTTTCTTACATTGTTTATCAATTAATTTAAGGACACTCTTTTCATCAAATATTGATTTTTTTTTAAAGAAAATATGTTTTTCATGCATTAAATGATTTTTATCTTTCGATTGGGATAACTCTTTAGTTAATCTCAATTGAGTTATAAAAGGGATCTATTTTACTAACCATCATCCTAAAATATCAACTTCCAAAGCCTTAGTGTTTTAATTTATATTTAATCTTTACTTGGTAATTTCTTTCTTTAAAATCAATCCATCACTTGTTCTACCTTTGCTATTGGACTTTTCTATTGGATCTTGGCTTGGACATAACCAATTGGACTCTTGAAAAAAACACTCCTTGTGGATACGACACTTGGACTCACCGGACTATTCTATAACAAGACTACCTATACTTGGATACATAATCTAAATGAGATCAATGGTATATATGATTATTGTAATGATCCTCATTACTTATTTATTAGATAAATAACATATTTTATCTTTCTTTCTTTCTCTCTCTACACAAGCAACTCTTTAACTACCACCATTCTCACTCATCAAAAGATTATTTCTTCCTTTCTCAACACCATAATATATTTAAACATCCTAATTTATCAATCATAAATTAGACTAAGTCTAAATTTTAGGTCTTCAAGAATAGTAAATCCTACTTGTTCTTTTTCTAATTCATGCTCAATGATAACTCAAATTTAAGAAATAAGCTAAAGGATGTACTTACCCAAGCTTGTAAATAACTTTTAAACCCCTCTTTGTTTTATTCAACCTCTTGGCTATTGTTTATCCAAAGTCTTTTTCTGTCAATTGCTCTCGAATTATCGAGTAATACTCCGATCAAGCAATGTTCCTGAGCTCTGGTGTTAATTCTTGAAGTGATTCTATAAAGAATAAAGGAGATTAATTAAGATTTGAGTAAGAAATAGTTTTTGATCTAAACATAAAGAGAAACAGAGAGAGACATGAGAAAAGAAGAAATAGGAGAAGAAGAAGCTCTTGTTCCCTTATATAAGAAGCCTTGAAATGATCAAAATATCCCCAAAATTCATGCTATAACGTCTGACCCAACCCCAAGTATAGATACTTTAACTCGAAAATAGGTTCTAAGTTCCTCAATGTATCCAAGTATGGATATTTCTCCCCTCAAGTATCGATACTCTTGCCCAAAAGCTACTCGATAAACTCTGCCTTACATTCCAAAGAATTGATGCTTTTTTTTCTAAGTAACGATACTTGGATATACTATATATAGTGACTCTCAAACTATTGATATTCTTCTTACTAGGATATCGATACTTAACCCTTCACCTTTTACTATAGCTCTGAAGTATCAATACTTCCTTTTAAGTGTATCGATACTTGGGCTTTATTATTTATTGTGATCCCAAAGTATCGATATTTTTTAGCAATGTATCAATACCTTCTATCTTAGACAAAATGTGACGTTACCTCAGTAAGCAAATATTGATACTTCTCCCTATATATCAATGCCTTCAACCGCTAAGCATAGCTTAACAAAGCTTCCATGTCCAAGTATCGATACTTACGATACTTGTATCAATACTCGTAATCCCTCAGCATCAAGTATCAATGCTCTCACTCATATATATCAATACTTACATCTCTTTTTTATCAATTAAGGACTATCATTTCTAATACTCATAACTTTTTATCCAGAATATCTTCATGGAGCCTATAATATATCAACGAAAAACTCTCTTTGAGCTATACAAAAATAGTATAAAACTTTTTTTTAGTCAGAGTTAATTTTAAGATCAAAAATTCAATTCCTTCTCATTAATGAGCCATTCAACATCACACCTCTATAAAAGAATTTTCAAGTGGCAAACCCTCTAATGCTTGAATTACATGTAATAATATGCACACGTACAAAAAAAAAAGAAATTATCATAATACCCTTAGGTTCACAGAACGGGGTTCACAACCTACCTATTTAGAGGTTGAATTCACCTAGTATATGCGTGAAACTATAATATAAAACTAAATTTCAATATAAGACCATAAAACCTAAATTTATTTTAGACTAAACAGCATAAAATTGCTATTTTAAATGCAAAATCATTTAGAAAAATTTTATTTTTTGCCTTAATTGAAAACCAATTATAAATTTAGTTTGAAATCCAAAATTTTTATTTTGGCCTTTATTAAATTTTTTTTATAAATTTAGTCCAAAATTATTAAAACCTTATTTTTAATTTAATTGTAAAATTGATAAAATTTTGTGTAAAAAGTTAAATACAAAATATTTTAGTCCAAAATTATAAATATAGAAAATATTTGGGTCAAGTTATGAATAACAAAAAATTTTAGGGCCAAATTATAAATACTAAGTTATTTTGGGGCAATATGAAAATGTCAAAATATTTTGGCCGAAACCATAATTTTCAAAGCCTTATTTGAACTAAATCACAGAAATATTGTAAATTTTATCCCAAATCACAAATAATACAAATTTTAAAGCCAATCATTAAATACCAAAACTTTGTTCTTAACCAATTTGCAAATAATTATAAAATTTGTTCAAAATTAAAAAAAAAAATAGGGTTATATATTTTTTTCATGCAGCCGTCGACGTCGAAAGTGATATGTGGCTGAATTTTTGTGTTTTCAAAATTGAAAACATGGGTTTTCATTCTATGTATATTACATACCATACACTAAATCATAGTTTACCCAAAACAAAATATAATAATTCATAATTTAATTTATCCAAAATAAAAAATAACCATCTAAATCTTTATTCCATATGATCATGTATATAACCAATCGTGTATATACATAAAATTTAACCAAATAATATATATGTATCTATCCAAAAATTAAACCTAATAATATACACATATTTGTATCCCAAAATTTAACCAAATGATATAATATATATTTTAAAATAATGAGAAAATAATTTTTGGTCTCTAATACCATTTGTTGAATATTTCTTAATTGAGAAAAAATTTTATCACATCCTTGGAATACCTATATCAAATTATCGACATAAAATGATTAGTGGAATATAGTTAAAATTCACACTAAATCTATGTTGTAGTATTGAATTTGTAGTTACATTATTATAAAACTTTCAAATCTTATATTTCAGATTTTTCCTTTTTTATAATAGGACATAAAAAAAAGAGTCCTTAAATACTGATTTAGGATTATAAACTAGCAGTTATATAAAAGAAATCTTATACTACTTATTTCTATTTGGTCCATCATATAATAAAAATGAGACTCTGATTTCTACATATATAAAATCCAACATTTAATTAGATACATTAAAGTTCATATTACCTAAATTTTATTACATCATTCAAATTGGATTTAATATAATATAATAGCTTTTTAATGCACAATTGACACCTATGTGACCAATATAATATTGGGTCAAAATCCAACAAAAATTACTTAAATCTGCTAAAAGCAAAAAAAAAAAAATTTTAAAAAGCTAGAGAAAATGTAAAACCCGTCCTTTAGCATTTGGGTATGATTATAAATTCCTCATGAGTGTACGTGCATGTCCTTGTGTTTAGATTTTTGCACGAGAGGGTATGAAACTTGATGATTATATCTTGGATAAGAAAATTGTGTTGGATTTGAGCTTATGAGAAAGATTTGGATTTTTGACCATAAATCATCTCCAATTGAGAAAAAACTCTTATCATTTTTGTAGGTCTTGGTGAGAGCTTCACATTGATATATTATGGGTTTCGAGCGGATATCTGAGCTAAAAGTTATGGCCAAATAAAGTTGTAGTCCTCGAAAGGAGGACCAGAAGTAAGGGTATCGATACGTTTGGGAAAACGTATTGATACATTGAGGTTGAGGCTAAGGGTATCGACACCTTTGAGAAAGGTATCGATACATTTACTATTAGAGCCTAAGGTATCAATACCTTTGGTGAAGGGTATCAATACTTTGAAGGCATGATGAACAGTAAACAGTACCCAACGTATCGATACGTTGGCAAGGGGTATCGACACCTTGGTGATGGTGATGAAACCCATTTACGACGAAAGGTATCGATACATTGAGAAAGGTATCGACACCCTGCAGGCGTGTGAAAAGTGTTCTGGCCAAAGGTGTTGATACGTTAAGGCAAACGTATCGACACATTGCGGGGGAAAGGCCAAAGGTATCGATACGTTTTGGAACGTATCGACACCTTTGGGGGATTTTACAGTATTTATGCTCAAGGGTAGGTCGTCTTCCCCATTTTGGATTCTTTGCTTCTCTCTCTACCAGAAACGACAGAAAACACTTTCTCTCACACCAACAAACTGATCTTCTTCATTTCTCCACGAAACTTCGCCATGCCAGTTCCTATAAACTGAGAATCAACACCAGAACCCAGAAATACCCTCTGATCGGAGTTTCACGTGACGGTTCGTGAGGAATCATGAAGAAGAGGTGGCGATGAACAGTAGCAGAAAAGAGGGATTCAAGCAAATCGGGGCTCTAAGCTCGTCTGCGGGTCTAGGTAAGCTTGTTCCTCAGTCTATCTCTCTCGATTAAGCTATCATTTTGTGTAGATCTGAGAAATGATATTCGGGTTGTTGGTTTAAGCTTTATTAAATAGATTAGGCCTTAATAGTAAGGTTAATTCCAACATATATATTGGGCTTATTATGTCATTAACCCTAACCCTAAAACGCAATATAAAAGGAGCTTTATTTACGTTATAGGGTATGTGATTGCCTAGTTTTTCTTCTTCTCATTTTTGGCAAGAAAGAAAAACACAATAAGAACAAAAACAAAGTGTGACGCGAACAAAAGCTAGCACTCGTCTTCAATTATCCCAGTTGTGTGGATACCATAGAGACGCAGAGATCGTTTGCGTTTTTGTGCTTCTTCATCATTAAATCGCGCAAAGGTATGAATATTCAGATTTATAACATTAAACACAATAAGTTTATCGCATGGATCCTGTGAGGGAATCGGAACATTTATTTTTCCGCTGCTTGTATGGTTCCGGTTTCCTAACAAAATAAAGTTCTTCTCAAAATGTACAACACTTTGATTATCATATAGTAACACACAAAGTTATCTTGATTTAAATTAAGCTCTTGTGTAAACTCTTTCAACCAAAGCAACTCTTTATATGTTTTTATGTCTGCAATAAATTCTACTTCTGTGGTAGATATAGCAACACATTTCTGTAATCTAGTTGCCATGCCACTGCTCCCTATGAGAACATCATCAAATAACCCCAAATAAATTTTCTAATATTAATATTTTTTACCATGTCTGAATCAATGAATCCAACGATTATAGGCCTCTCATTTTCAAACTGAAAGTATTTCGAAGATATCTTAAAATTCATTTCACTGTATTTCAATATACCTTTCCTAGATTTGAAAGAAAACAATTGATCATTTTCACAATATAAGCTAAATCTGGCCTAGTGCAAATTATTGCATACATTAAACTGTTAACTACAGATACATAAGGAACACTTTTCATCTTTTTCACTTCCTTCTCACTAGATTGACATTGCTTCTTACTAAGCTTAAAGTGTGTAGTTTTGTATAGTATCATTTGAGTGAATCATTTAGTAATAAGTCTTGCTTTGTATCTTTCAATGTTTTTAATAAGTCTTTATTTATTTTGAAGACCCATTTACATTGATGGCTTTTACACTATCAAGCAACTGCACAAGATTTTAGACTCTGTTATGTACCATAAAATTCATCTCATCTTTTATAGTATTGTACTATTGATTTGATTTTTTATTATTCATAACTTGTGAAAATGTTTTAGGATTATTTTTGGATCTAAGATTATAGTTTGAATCCTGTACGTATATAAAATAGTAGCTAGAAATTGCTGATTTCTTTATTATAGTAAATCTTTTTAGTGTTGTATCAATATTTTTAAAAAAAATTTGTTATTCAGTTGGCTAATCAACAATTGTTAGTATTTTCTCAATGGTTTGATTTACTGGACTACTATCAGTAACTTGTGGAACTTTAATGATTGGTTGTCCAACACTCATTTGATCTTGAAAAATATTGTGAATGACAATTAATCTGTCAATTAAAGTGAATGATTATGCATTAATGTGTCACTTTTAAGAATAATATCTTAAAATTGATCACTCCCACTGATCAAGTCATTCTTAAGAAACTTTGTATTTTTTGATTCTATAATCCTTGTGCTATAAGATAGATAATAGAATCTATACTTTTTAGACCTTGTGGTATATCCAATAAAATACCTACTAATAGTATTTGGATCTAGCATTTTTTCTTGAAGAGTATAAACTCTTACTTCAAATGAATATTCTTAAATATTATATGTTACAAACTCAATTTCTAACTTTTTTTCATAATTCAAATGACGTCTTTGGGACAACCTTGATTAAAACTTGGTTTAATATATATACTATCATCCTAAGAGCTCCAATCTACAAGAACTCAAATAGTTTAGAGTTACTCTGCATACTCTTCACTATGTTCATTAAATTTTGCTTTTTTTTCTTTTTGACATACCATTGTGGTCTAGAGAATCAAGTATAGTATATTGATCAACTATCCTATGCTTTTAAGAAAATTTTGCAAATGGACCAAATGCTTATCGATCCTCGGTTTATCTACTATAAAATTCTCCACCTCTATTTAATCACATGACCTTAATTTGTTTATTACATTATGTCTCTACTGCGGCCTTAAAAAACCTAAAGGTGTCCACTGCTTCGTTCTTATTATAAAGCAAGTAAAGATACATTTATCATGAATAATCATCTATAAAAACAGATAAAGTTTTTAGGCTATTTGCATTCATATCTAGACAAAAAAGTGTTTGTATACATAATCTCTAATATGTTAGAGTCCCTTTTGGTATCTTTATTAAATTTGTTGGTTTGTTTTTCCTTAATGTAGTTTAAATAAATGTCAAAATCAGCAAAATCTAACAAACTATTTCATTATTTACTAATCTCTTTATTCTCTCTATAAAAATATGTCCCAATCTTCATATCTTTTAATACTGGTATGAACATGCATAACATTAAAAGTGATATCATTTTTGCAAATTAATATAAAGAAAATCATATAACAATGTAATATTTTCAACAAGATTAGATTTGTAAAATAAATTAAAATTTATTTTTTAAAATTGAAAGAAATATTTAAAAGGTACAAGTTTAAGCATTAAAATTAAGTTTCTAAAAAAATAAGAATATAAAAAATCTTTTCTAAACATAAAATAAAATCATTGGTTAAAATTAAAATGAGCATTCTAATAGCTTTAATATGTAAATGTATTTTATTTCTTGAATAAAAGCATTGTTTACTTTTTACTGGCTACCTTAAGTTTCTCATATCTTGCAAGGTATTTGAAACAATAATTGTAAAATCAAAATAAATCTATCATGTATTATAAATAACATCAATCATATTAGATTCATAACAAACAAATGAGATTGAATTACCTTTACTCTCAAGCTATTTGTGAAACTTGACACAATCCTTCTTCAAGTGTTTCTTCTTTTTACAAAAGAAACACTTAGATTCCTTCTCAGTTTTAATGCTCTAAATTTGTATTTTATATTTTCCTCTATACTTGGCCTTATTCTAATACCTTTCTTGCATTATCACAAGTAATTCACCATCATTCTCCCTTTCTCTTAAATACATATAGTCATAAGTACATTGATTGACCATTTATCCTTATGTGTGTTGTAGGATATCTTAAAAGGTCCATATTGATGTGAGAGCGTTTTAATATATAGTGCACAAAACAATTATTAGATATATCAATCTCAAGAATTTTCAATTGATTCATAATATCCTTTATTCTCATAATGTGCTTACGCACACCTTTCATTGTAATAAGCCTTAGGGATAAAAACTTTATGATTAAGATGTTGGCTAGTATTTTATTTGAAGAAATAAATTGATCATATGTAGCCTTCAATAATGCTATAATATTTTCATACTAATCGACTGAATCACGAATACTATAAAAAATCTTGATCTTTATGAATATTACACTAAGGCAATTGGATCACTCTTACTATTTATAAAGAGTAATTTTTCTTGGAGTACTTGATGAAATAATTAACAATTCATCTTTCTCAATAGCATAATTTATATCCATGCATCTTAAGTGAAGAAGAATTCTTTTCTTTCATATTTTACAGTTATCACCCCTTAATTTGAGAATTTTAACCTTAATATCAAAGAAATTTGTAAGTTGTATAATTATATAATATACATTTACTTATAATTTAAAATGACTCTAATAAACATATATTATATTTTATTAGTGTAAATCATGTTCAAAATATGAACTTAGTGATATAAAATTTACTTATGGACTAAAGTTATAATCTAATTAGATTCACAT
Organism: Trichilia minutiflora; assembly: GCA_035590515.1. Taxonomy (NCBI): domain Eukaryota; kingdom Viridiplantae; phylum Streptophyta; class Magnoliopsida; order Sapindales; family Meliaceae; genus Trichilia; species Trichilia minutiflora. The sequence continues at coordinate 9,175,102 of JAVXUL010000010.1, read as the reverse complement.
ATAATTTTATAATAGAATTATCAAATTATATTTTTTTCTTAATTTTTATGGATAAATTAAGATATATAATTTGATATTTTATCCTGATTAATTTGTAATGCTCTTTATTTTAGATTAAAGATATTTGGGTCATTTTATCCCAAGGACATTTTTATCATTTTCAAAAATATATGTTCAGGTATTAATATTGGTTAATTGATTATCTATTAATGTTTATTACGTATTTTGAAAGGATATGGACGAAATTGATTAGAATTAAGAGAAATGCCCTTGAGATCTTAACTGCACACTTGAGTTTCTAAGCTAAATTCCTATTGATCCAGAAACCCAATTGACAAGTCATTTATTTTTACTTAAAGAAGAGTTAGAGATAATTCTATAAAAAAAAAATTTGAGTCAAATTAGAGGTTAGATAAGAGAGAATCAAAGCTAAGAATAGAAATAAAGTGCATATGATAGCATAAAGGAGAATATGGGTAAGGCAAGGCCAAATCAGCCCAAACCAACATCGAACTTGATGCTGGTCCTGAAGGTTCTATGGCATAAATCATGCATAAATGTAAGTTTTTCTCTCACAAACCCTAGGCTAGAATTGATGAAAATCAAGAGGAATCATGATTGCTAACCTTGGGGCTTTTGTTGCTCTACTTGTGTGCTTTCTTTTGTGATGAAGATCAAGCTCAAAAGGATGAACTCTCTTCACTTTGCACCCATCCTCT
>JAVXUL010000010.1:9128732-9174283 GCA_035590515.1 Trichilia minutiflora | reverse complement strand
AATTACCATTTTGTCCTTAAGTTTCTTAAGGAGGAAGCTTCTAGAAGAGGGTAAAATCGTCAATTCATGCCGATTCGATCGAACGAATTGAAGTTCGTTCGAACGAATCCCTGCTTCGTTCGAACGAATCCTTCTACATCTACAGAAGTCAGAGAGCTCCCAAATTGTCAATCAAACGAGATGATGTTCGATCGAACGAATCAACACTTCGGTCGAACGAATCATCCATTCGATCGAACGAAGCTCAATTCGATCGAACGAATCCCCCTATTCGTTCGAACGAATCTGAAGCCAGAATTTTTCAGAAAGTCTTCAAAGTTTTGGTCGAACAAATTATCCATTCGATCGATCAAACCCGTCAAAAATAGACTTTTTCACTTGAGTCATCTCCGAAATCGAAAACCACCAATGGGGTCCTAAGGTGCACTCACATAAACTCTTTTTAATCAACATAAATGTCAAATACGTCCAAAAACAGGCGGATGAACTATCGATATGCACGATGGATATCAAAGCATGAACAGAAAATATGGTAAAATTATAAATATGTCCTTGGGGTACAGACACGAGTGTTACATGAAATCTACAAATGGGTCTGGTCAGACATCTATGAGTAAACCTGGTCAAGAATCTATGACTAAACCCTTAGGATGAGAGTCTATATCTAAGAGTTCCATCTAAAGACCTATTGTGCAAGTAATTATGTTAACTTAAGACGGAGAGGTGTATAATGGATAAAAGAACTATTAAGTTCTAATCTTAGGAATCGGTTATATGACAATCATTGCAATTTCAAAAAATATATTCTATTATTTAGAATACATCTCAAGAATACGTAAAGTATTGAGATCTATTTTTAAACCCATTTCCAACATAAGTATAATCTTAAAGCCATCAAAATACATATCAATATAATATATTCATATTAAATATAAACAAACATAATTCATTCTTATTAAACAAAAAATCCAAATATATCATTTTTCAAAACAAATTTGTTATAATAGAAATTCAGTCAAGTTAAATACGCAAATTTCAAGTCATTCATTGCAATTTTTTTTATTCAATGGATCAAATATATAAAAATAAGTTGAGTACCTAAAATCCGCACTAAAAACTCTAATTTGTTTGACTTTGCCTGACACACAACTATATTATCCTAAAATATGAGAGAAAAAAAATGAGTATTGAAAAATATTTGGCGAGTGGACAAATAAACTAACTAACATGGTTTAATCACATAATCTATTTATTAAAAACCTTTTCATAGCTCAAATAGTTAACATTAAATTATGTTACCCATAAATACAATCGTGGCACAAAATATAAATTGACAAATACTTAGTAATCAATCAGAAAAATAGTTTCTCTCGATCTATAGGATTCCATATATAACCAGTAGATGTGTAAACAATATAACATACTATGTTTATAAAATTATTAGATCTTATATATCATCCATCTTATTTCATACTGCATGATTGATCCTCACATTTGAATCTATTAAATTTCATTTATCCTATTTTATACTACATGAAAAACCTTACCCTTTGTAATATCAACAATAATGACAGACAAGACCCTAAAATCCTTAGTAATGGCTCAAAAAGCCTAAAATCAAAATTAATAGTGCAGAAGGTTAAAATCATAAAAATTCATATAATCCTTTGCTCTCTAACCTCATCATTATACAAAATAAGCATTATCAAATCCAAATCAATATTATCAAATATAAATATCGCTATTAAATCATTTTATGGAAAACAATTTCAACATAGAAATCTCATAATCGGCTTCTTGACTGCAATCATAATATAAATAATTTCTATTTCATCAAAATACATTGATCCCGTGGATCTCATAAAATCATGCCATTAAAAAAAATTCACATATAGCCAATTGGAATCATATAATAAATTTCTATCTCAAATTTTTCCATTTTCTATTCGCTATCCTTTAATCAATTCTCAATCTCAAAGGATAACCATATATGCGCAATTATACTCACAAATTTAACAATTCAACTAATTGACACCTATACATTGTTCCTATTCATTCTCTAGTAATTTATTTATATATCATCTAACTCATAAACCATAAGTCATCAAACAAATATTCTAACATCTTATACATACAAAAATATTTAAGTTTGAAATATTAAAAGAAGATTTCGAGATAAAAGTAAAAGAATTTTACTCACACGTTGGGAAGGTATGCACTCTCTTACTATTTCTTACTTCGTTTGGACTCTTTCCTAACTTGGTTACCACCTATAACTTATTTACAACAATATTTCATTAATTCCCACATCTAAATAATACCTACATAACCTATATGCATGAGTAAAATCTTAACTCTGTTTGATGACATGTATGCTTTTGATGATGACAATATATGTTTTTAATTAATAATGAACAAATAATTTGTTAGATTAGTGTGTGTAATTGATTTGCATTTGATTGATAATGCAATAATTTGATTGTGCTTTATTAAGCTTAATTTATAATTATATATTATCAATTTTATTGAGCATATACGACACTAATGATTTGGTTTGAGAAAGGAATGTTTGCAAGTTAATATATCGTTATGTCAGAGAAAATATATTCAATACTTTAAGCATGGATAAGGATTTACATGAAAAACGCAAGAAATTATTGATATATTTCTTAAGTGTATCGATACAAATGATCGTAACGAAGATGTTGAAGTTGGACGCAATAAAGTATCCATATGTACAAGAAATATATTGATACCTATTGGCATAATAAGGATCTTAAAGACATATCGTAAAAGATTATCAATATTTTTATATAATATATCAATACACCTATGTGCATTGAAGGCTTCAAGAAAGAAAAAAGCTATAATAGCTATAATAGCTAGTTTTTAAAGCATTCATTCTCAAGGGATAAATACATTTCTTTTTATTAATTAATTTTCCTATGTTATCATCGAATATTATTATAAATATTAAAATATTTTCAATATTTATATAGAACATCGATCATAGTTGTAGAATATGACCCAAATCAAAATGTATATATATTTATAAAACTCTTCGTTTTTATTTTATTATTTAAAGTAAAAGACTAGAAAGAAAACAATCAATTTTTTTATTTATTATTGTATAGAATTTGATCTTATTTTGTTATTTCTTATCCTTTAAAGTAAAATGTTAGAGAGAAAATAATCAATTTTTAAATTATTATTATTATTATTATTTAGGATTTGAACTTACTTGAAAATTATTATAAAGAACTACAAAGTTTCGTTACAATCCACCATCAATCGTCATTGATCCATTTATTATTAATATTATTAAAATTCTCATTGGTCGATGTACTTAATTGTCCAAATATTATTGATATTCGAGCTCCCATGTTCAAAAAAGAAAGAAAGAAAAGCTACAAACCATATGATAACAATGTATTGCCACTTGCCGCTAAGTTATCGCATATTCACTATTTTTATTCTTTTTTCTCTCTAAATTAAAGAGAAATTCTTTTCTCTCTACTCTTTCTCTTATTTTTCATTTTCTCCATTCGATTAAAAAAAAAATTCATAAACTGTAAATTAATTTATTTTCTTGTTATCAAACCCATAAAATTTAATCTAAACTAGCAATTATGAATCACAACAAACAATCGATAAATTCAACTTCATTAGCGTACAATTACACAAAATCCTAACCATTCGATTTAATAAATGCTATGTGTCAATACATGCATAAAAGTGAGGGAGGGGGGGGAAGAAGAAAAGAAGACGATCCTAATCCTCAAAAAATAGCCAAATTGATGCCAACAAACTCAATACCTTACTATAAATATAAAATTTTAAGACGAAGGTATGGAGTTCAAACACATTCACTCCTACCGACGAGACTCTCTCTATTTCTTTCAGTTAATTCTATGCACATTAAACATTTATATTGATAATACCTCATGATGGAAAGAAATGATAGATCTTCAGAATCAATGGAGGGAAATGAATTGTTCGAAAGTTCCGTGAAAGGTCAATGGGACAAAGTAGTTAAAACCTATCAAAACCCTGAAATTCAAGAAGCCAAAATCACAAAATCAGAAGATACAGCTTGGCATATTGCTGTTACCGATGGAAAAATTGATATTGTGCTGAAACTGGTGGAAACCATGGGAGAAAATGTATCAAACATTCTGAAAATAAAAAATAAGAGAGGCAACACTGCTCTTCATCTAGCTGCAGCACATGGGAACGTGGAAATGTGCAATCCGAAACTTGTCGCTGCTCGCTACAAAATGGCAAATCTCCTCTTTTCTTGGCTCCTCTTAATGGAAAGAAGGCTGCATTTCTTTGTCTCCATTCTTTTAACGGAGAAAATGACACTGCTCTCCGTGGAAAAAGTAATGGGGACACCATTCTTTACCTAACATCTCTGAAGAATACTTTTTAGTTTTCCCATGAATGGAAGGTTAATTAATTAATTTCTAATGTTATTATTATTTTTATTAAATATTGTAACAGCTTTGGCGTTTCAAATAATCGGCTCCTTCCTTGATCTTGTAAATTCAGTGAATGAAAATGGTCACACTCCTCTTCATATTCCAGCAAGCATGCCAAACTCATTCAAGGGAAGCACTGAAGCAGTCGCCTCGGGTTGTCTGATCGTATGATTTATCACTGTTAATATATTTGAAAATATTATTTTCATGTATATTTGATTATAGCAAGCCTAGCTATTTACATACGACTGTTGTTATTTTAAATAACTATGCTACTTAAATTTTACACTTGTATGTGAAAAATTAAATATAAAGTATATTTTATATAATGTGTCAAATTAACCCACTAAAGTACTCTTACTCAAGTCTTGATGAACTTTGAATTTTATATATTATTTTCTTTTCTTCAGCTTCAGGTACACTGTGTCAGGCAGACGACGAAGAAAATCCTCCACAGAAGCTCATTATATCTCAAGGTAAGATTCATTGCGTAGCCTTTGGCACAAAAATTCCGTACCCATTTTCCACGGATTAAAATAATTAGCCTTATCAAAATGTGAAATTGAAATTTTGCACTTGATAAAATTAAAATTCAGGTTGAAGATATACAGGATGTATTAATATTATAGCTGTATAACTTGATTTGCATATTGTAAAGTGCAAACTTTGTTTTTGTATAAATTAGAAATATATCCAAGTATCCATTTGCAAGAGACACCAACAGAGGTTCATCTTCAAATGCAAAGGAATCGGAATCCTCAGATGTAAAGAAAGAATCCGTAAAAGGTAAATGATAAACTTCCCACAATTAGTAGAACCTATGTAATTTCTGTAAATTTTAAGCTCAACTATTCATTTGAAACTGATATTGAGTTGTTTATGTCATAAAGGGGAAGACAAAGAGCATCATGAATTCTATCCACCCAATTATGGAACATGTGTTGGGTTTTTAAAATTGCCGTATCATACTTTGCTACATGTCCTTGAATTAGGTTAGAATCCAATCCATTGCCACAAATAATGTCTTTTAGATATAAAACTGCCCTTGAATCTCATTTATGTGGTACATGCGAAGCTGCAATTTGGAGGATAAACCATATAAGGGAGAAGAAAGAGAGACACAAATGGGCTAATCAAATTATGAATGAACTGGTTAAGCTTACAACTACCTACAAAACTGAAAATACTGGTCAAAATCCTCGAAATTCCAGACCCGAAAAACAGGAAGATGCTTTCTCAGTTCCAGAAACTCCACCTAGTTCAGACAATGATGGGATTTCCCAGACTACAGACGCAATCGATTCCTCTTCCTCGAGTTCAAATCATAGCAAGATAGAAATGGAAGGTTTCAAAGGCCAATTGGTATGCTAATTGGCTTATGCAAATTAAATTCTGTCAAATTATTTTTTTATCATCCACAAATTCAAAAATTGATTCTAATGATACAGACAACTGAAGAAACCCATACTACTCGCTGCAAAGCTTTTAATCACAGAGATGCTGGACAGAATTGTGGAGTCATACCCGGCTTGCAGTCCAAGAGTTGAACACATCTCAGAAAATCTTGTACTAAAGCTTGACAAGAAAAAGGCTGATCAATCAGGGAGAAACGAGGCACCAATGTTGATAGTGGCAAAGATGGGAGTGACAAAAATGATGGAAAAAAATTAGAAACACATCCAGGACTTGGAATCGGATAACAAAACAGTAGAAACAGCAGTCCCGAGTGGTGCAAAACAGCAGAATCAGCAATGCGAAAACAGCTGAAAATATTGCAGAAACAGAAAGCAAACCGTAGTTGAAAATTCCGCCTAAAATGGATTGTTACAGCACCTGGAAAGTAATAAATATGCAGAAAAATTGGCAACCAAGATGTGTTGGTAACACTGTCCTTAAGAACATAACTCCGCCACTCAAAGATTTAATTTTCTTGGCGCAGTAAGGGTTAAAAGTTGCGGTTTGGATTCCAGAATTCAATGGCTGGATTGTTGCAAGGTGCGCTACCAAGTGCGACAACTTAGAACAATTATGTATGTGATTTATGGTGAAGAAACAGAAGAAAATTATGCACAAGCAATGAGCAAGAGAGTGAACTGTGAACTTGCCCTTTCCTTCATTTGAATCATTTCATATGCTGTATTTATAGCCTTAAAAAAAAAACGACACCACCACCACCGAAATCCCAACATTTGAGGGTAAATAGTAGCGGAATCATGCTGTTGAACTCAACTGACAAAGTCAATAAATCAAAGCAGCCTCGACCAATCCAAAGGAAAATATAACGCCCCCCCGTTTTTTTTTAAATTAAAATAAAATCATAACAATTATAATTTTGGAATATTACAGCAAATCAAACATATAACAAACTTGACCCATTTTATAATCATGTTAAAAATTTAAAATATTTATTCAACATGATTATTAATCAAGTTAAAAGGATTGTAATGGCATCACTTGTTTAATATATTTTTTAAAAATATTTATAGCATCAACTTCATTAATAGAATAGTTAATCATGTTAAAATTTTAATATTTACCCAATACAACTACCAAATGACCTTGTAATTAAGCAGGATGGACACATGCAATTTGAATCAATTTAAGATAAAATTTTAAATTCATTTATACATTAGGATTTGAAATTAAGTCAATTTAATCTAATCCATTAAAATATTACAAATCAATCTAATTTAAATAATAAAATACGGTTTAAAATAATTTAGATATGTGATTTGAATTATATTATAAAATTAAAAATATAATAATTGATTATTATGTACTTAAGAGAGAGTTTTATAAGCACTTTTTTTCTTTTTTAACTATTTTATAAATAATTTTTCTTTACGAGTTGTTATCACATAGAAAAGACAAAGATAACAGTGTAAAACTCGAAATGACAAATAAATAATAATAAAATTTTTTATAAGATAATATTAAACGATTTGGTTTGTAATTTCACGGTTTAGAATTAATCTAATTTAAAATTCAATCGCGAATTATGATTTAAAAAATATCAATTTATAAATGGATTAAAATTTTTTTAAAACCAATTCAAACCAGCAATTTTAGTGGTTTGGATTAGATCCGTTTAAAAATACTCAACCCTAATTATAATAATATCACTTATTTAATTTTTAAATATTAATTTATTTTTTAAAAATATTTATGATATCAAGTCGGTTAATCAAATAATTTATCCTGAACAAGTTTATGTATCATTAAATAAATAGTTAATCTTGTCCTAAACAAGTTCATGCATTGAAACCTCTAAACTCTAATTTGACAAAATTATTAATGACGTTTGTATCTGCATCATGCATTTAATAATTATACCATCTTAAATTAATTTGAATCCCATTAATTTCGTTTTGTGTTCTTATCAAATTAGCAAATCGTGTCACAGATTGCCATAAGAAGGATTTTTGAACTCAATGATCAAAGCAAATCATGGGGTACTGTTTAGTTTTTCGTATGCCACGTATGCTCAATTTAGAATGATTAAAGAACAAAGTTAACAAAGAGAGATTATTAATTGCCTTGAGTGAAGCATTAATTGCCAAGAGGGGAAGAAATGAATCCCTTCACATTGAAGAAATTAATAGCCGAAAGAGGATTCTTCAGCAGTAACTGTGATGATCTTTACCAAAATGAAATATTTTTAATTCAGCTTTAAATAAATATAAGAGGCAAAGGTTTATCTAAAAGAAAAGCAATAATATTCCCAAACTACTTTATAAGTGCTTGTTTTAAATAATTATAGAAATGCTATGATGCAAAAGCCAAATCTTTGCTTTTCTTGCTAACATTGCAGAAATCAATGGAAGTGAACAAGAACAACTTGTTCAAATTTGCCATGAGAGGACAATGGGATGATCTGGTTGAGGCCTATGAGAATAACCCCATGGCTCGAGTGGCGAAAATCACAAAATCAGAAGACACAGCTTTGCATATTGCTGCTGCATCTGGGCAAACTGATATTGTACGGAAACTGGTGGAAACCATGGGAGAAAATGCACCAAACAATCTGAAAATCAAAAATGGGAGAGGTAATACCGCTCTTCATCTCGCTGCAGCTATAGGAAATAAGGAAATGTGCAATTGCATGTTGTCGAAAGACCACAAACTTGTTGCTGCTCACAACAAAGTGGGCGAAACACCTCTCTTCTTGGCAGCTCTTCATGGAAAGAAGTCTGCTTTTCTTTGCCTGCATTATTTTAACAAAGAGAATGACACTTCTCTTTGTAGAAAAAATAATGGAGACACCATTCTTCACTCTGCTATCTCTGGAGAATACTACAGTAAGCCATTGGCATTCGCCATTTAGGAACATTCCTAATGTTTTTGCATCTTATTTTTGAGAAGATTTCTAATTTCAGATTTTTCTGTTCTTAATTATACACAGGTTTGGCCTTTCAGATAATACAGTGTTACCCAGATCTCGTAGACTCTGTGAATGAAAATGGTCTATCTGCACTTCATATTCTTGCTACCAAGTCTAATGCATTCAAGAGCAGCACTTCTTTTGGGCTGTTTGATCTTATTATCTACAACTGTAAGGAAATTAATTTCACCAGGTCTTCACTTTTAAATAATACATAAATGTAAATCCAATCCCCCCAATTTTAATGTGAACAAAATTCAAAACTACTTCAAACAGTTTACCAAATGTTTCTCCAATTAGTCATGAAATTTTCAGCAAATACTAAATAGACATATGTCAAGACATCAACTCAAAATTACACATTTAGGAATGTAGATCCAAGTTTTGATGGAGAGATCAATTTTAGGTTGATAAGTTCTGATCAATTATAGGGGCAATAATGAAACTGTTTATCTCCATGGTAGTAAAAGATAGCTAATAGTGTTATCTTACGTGTATGCCAGGTACATCTGTTGAGGTCAGAGAGGAAGAATATGTCCCCAGCAATTCCAAAGCCAAAAGCAGTCCTAAATATCCTGAAAACTACGGAACATGCATGAACTTACTTCAATCGCTAAAGACTTTGATCGAAGTACTTAGCGGAATATTTGGTAGGGTTAATTCGACTAATCATATAGTTTCTCTATCTATAAAACTGTAGTTTCTTAAAAGTGTGATGGTGCAGCTTCTTAACTTTGTTACCGTTTTTTCTTTTCGTTGCTCTCTTCTCTATTTGTAGTTAAACCAAAGGGCGAGCTAGATGAAGAAAATCCTCACCAGAAGAGCGTATATCAAGGTAATAAAGCAGTATCATTGCTTCTTAGGACAGAGTGATTCTAACTAGCATCATAATATTACATCAACATGACTATATAAATTGTAAGGGAATACTTTTATTATCGGCTCTAACCTGACTTTTTCTGAATAAGATATTCACCTACCCAGGAAGGAAGACAAAATAGGTCAACCGTTTCCTCCAAATTGCAACACGATTGTTCTGCTTTTCAAGCTGATGATGAAGGCCTTGCTAATAATTCTAGGGATAGGTCAGTAACCATCTATCAGGCCTTCTTCTACTTTTAGACAGTCAGTTAATGCAATTTTCTGTCACATTCAATAGTTAAAGCTTGCAAAAATTAATTAGATGTTAGTTAAAATTTCTAATTCTGTAGATGCTGCTAATATATATTTTTGTGCTGTATGGCCTGGCACATAGGCATTTTGAGAATAAGCACTATCAGAGAAAAGAAAGTGAAACACAAATGGGCTAACCTGGTCATGAATGAACTAGTTCTGCGCGCTTCTATGTACAAGTTTGAGGATAACGAACAGAATCCTGAGCATTCTCAATATGATAAAGATGAAGACACTTTCGTAGTTCCTGAAATACAACCTGTTTCTGAGTACACCGAACAAATGCCAGAGGGCAGAAACACAAATGTAGCCGGAAATTCCTTGACTACAAGCCAGGACAAGGATGATAATGGAAAACATCAAATTGGAACAGGTATACCGTTAATGCATGAGAAAATCAAGTTCATAAAACAAAATGCTCATTTCCAAAATCAAATGTGTTCGAACCTCGAGATCAAAATTGATTATACTCGAAGGAAATGCACTGCTGAAGTTATGAAATTGTCTGTAAAATAATAATTTATAGTAATGTAAAGTCATTTTCCAGCTTTCAAACTTGCTTGGATTATAAAACATATATAGTTTACTTATTTGAGAACCAAATGAAACAGAGAAAATGGACAAACCTATTCTTCTTGAAGCAAAGCTTAAAGAAATGGACAGATATTCTGACTCATACTCATCAGTTTTGCAAGAGCTAAACACCCATCAGAAGAATGTTGTGCTCCTGACTTTTCAGAAGAAGAAAACTCACCAATCAAACAAAAATGAGACACCATTATTGATTGCAGCAAGGACAGGAGTGACTGAAATGCTGGAGAAAATTCTGGACACATTTCCAATGGCTATCCAGGATGAGAACAGTGAGAAGAAAAATGTTGTACTCTTGGCAGTTGAGAACAGGCAAACCCACATCTATGAGCTGTTGCTGAAAAGGAAAATAATAATGGAGAATGCATTCCACCAACTGGACATCCGAGGGAACAGTGCATTGCATCTTGCTGCTACATTCGAAAACTATCGACCTTCTTCACTTATTCCAGGAGCTGCACTGCAAATGCAATGGGAAACCAAGTGGTACAAGGTATGATCTATCCATCCTTAACTCTAAAAGCTTGGCTCTTCATCAAGACCTTTGTTGAGCTTTCATATTCCACAAATGCATTCAATGCAGTTTGTCAAGAAATCCATGCCACCAGATTTCTTTGATCGATACAACCACCAAGGCAAAACGCCGAAGGAAATCTTTACTGAAACACACAAACATCTAGTCAAAGAGGGTAGTAAATGGCTCACCAAAACTTCTGAGGCGTGCTCTGTGCTTGCAGCACTGATAGCAACAGTTGCATTTGCAACTTCAGCAACTGTGCCAGGTGGTCTTAATCAAGAAACCGGTAAACCAATTTTACAAGATGAGTCTGCATTTAAAATCTTTGCCATGTCTTCGCTTGTTGCTCTATGCTCTTCAGTTACAGCCTTGATCATTTGCCTAGCAGTTCTCACCTCTCGATACCAAGAAAAAGATTTTGCTATGGATTTGCCGAGAAAGCTTCTTATTGGTTTAACATCCCTCTTCATGTCTGTTGTCTCCATATTAGTCTCATTCTGCTCAGGACATTACCTTACTGTTCGAGGCGAGTTGAGAGCTGCAGCATTTCCAATATATGCAGCAACATGCTTGCCCACGACTTTTTTTGCTATTGTCCAAATTCCTCTTTACTTTGATATTTTACTAGCCATTTTCAGAAAGGTTCCCCAAAGTAGATACAAGGTTTTTTGACTGTTTTCTCACTAGATCATCATCAATATTTATGCTCAATAATGGTTCTTTGCAATTTGATTGATGTACTTTCTTTACAATTTGTAATTTATCAGTTAAGGACTTTGTTGTCAAGAGAAATTCAGTATTCATTCTAATAAAAGTTAATGAAATTCAGTAGCATACACATACATGCACAGGAAAACTTCCAGCGAGCCTGACAATTCTTAGGACAATAGGTTATTATACCACATATTAATCCCCGAAGATTTCTCCTAATTCATTTCACTTGTGTATAACTAAATCTGATGTTTCCATTTTTTCTCTCTACTCCACTCAAAATGAGCAATTGTGTTGTAAGGTAGATGGGACTACAGATAAAATACTTAAATGGAAACAATCTCAGTAGTGAGATCAAACAGCTCCAATTATTCAACTAAAAACAATGAAGCAAGCTTTGACCACCGCTACAAAGAACAAAATGCAACAAATGATAAAAACTGAATGCTAATTCTCTCTTTCTTAATTTGTTATATTAAATTTCAGACATCAAACTCCTCTCATGCCTGAAAGTTTATTTCATAGATTTCAACAACAAAAGACAAAAATTGTAATGACACTACTACCAAGTACAAACCGGTCACCTTATCATCATCCGTCTTCATTACAACTATAATCCAAAAAAATAAGCCCAGAAGCCTGAAAAAAGACCGTTGACAGTTGAGGTTTAGTAGTTAGGTGGTAGTGTATGAGAGAAACGTTATTAATGGAATAACTTCCCAAATGAAAACCACATAGCTATTACATAGTCAAAACTGGATTTCTACGCACCCGCTGGTTGTAGCTTGATAGTTCCATTCTGGGGAGTATTTGTGTTGGTCTTGGGTTCGAATCTCTGGGAGTGCAATCAGATGTAAGAGTTTGTACAGCTCCGGTTTTATCTGGCCGTTTGGTACCGCCTATCAGGGGACTGAGTTGGGCGCCAGTTTGGTTAAGGGGCTGGGTCTCGTCTCGGTGACGCTGCTCAAGGGTAGTCGAGGGCCTGGATCCCGCTGACGGAGTCTCCCGGGGCGTTGACTAGCGGTCGGAGTTTCCGAGTTTCTAAAAAAAAAAAAAAACCCTAGATTTCTACAACTACTAAAAGCAAAAAACCACACCTCCTTTTCCTTATGTGGCATAAACCGAGTTGGTAGTGTAATAACCTGAATCTATAGTTAAGGGCACTTATATCATTTTTCTAAAATACATATTCGCGTACTATTAATGAAAGATTTAATAGTTTTATGAGGCTTAATATGAAATTTGAAAATATTGGAAAGAAATAGAAATAGAAATAGATATCGTAAACCAAACGGGAATTTAATTGCGACAGAATTGTAAGGTAGAGTTTGAATGAATGATTTTGACCGAACAAAAGGCAGACTTATTTGACCAAATTGATGGCCATAATTTTCTAAGGAGTCATGGAAACTTCGGCTTCGTTCGAATGAATCAACATCCGGTTATTGTAATAACTCGCATCTATAATTAAGAGTATTTTTGTCATTTTTATAAAATACATATTCGGGTACTGTTAACGAAAGAGTCAATAGTACTATAAGGCTCAATGCGAAATTTGAAAATATTAAAAGAAAAAGGAATAGAAATAGATATCGAAAACTGAACGGGAATTCGATCATGATAGAATTGTAAGACAGAAGGTATTTGGTTGAATGAATGATTTCAACCGAACGAAAGGCATGACTTGTTCAATCGAATCGATGACCATAATTTTCCAAAGAACCATGAAAACCTCGACCGAATGAATGATTTGTTTGAACAAATCAACATTCGGTCGAACGAATGACCTAATTCATTCGAATGAATAAATGACCTAAAATTTTCAAGAACTTGTGAAAATCTTGATCGAACGAAGAACTCGATTCGTTCAAATGAATTATGATTCCGTAGAACAAATTGATTAATTTGTTTAATCGAATCGCTCGAAAATCAAGAGAAATAACCATTTTATCCCTTTTAGAATTTTACTTCTTTTATAACTCAAGGATATTTTAGTAATTTTAATCCCATATTATAAATATGGGTCAATAATGACAAACTCATTTAGTTTTCTTCCTTCCTCTCTTCTTCTCACATCTTTCTTCTCCCATTCTCTTTAATTTTCTTTCTCTCGAATCCTTGATTTCTAACCAATTCATTCTTAATTCCTTACTAAAAATCATCATTACACTTTACAAGTTTTGTTTTATCAATCTGCTAAAATAACGAAGGAAGAATTAGGATTCCAAATCCAAACTTAGGGTTTCAAACAACCACACCACATTTGATGATAATAAGCTTCTATTGACCTCATAGTAAAGCCATTAAACTCATACATACATTAAATTTCTATTTAGATCGAATTTATAATTTAGGATTACTGTTCATTCACAGATAATTCAGCTTTTATATCATGAAACTTTGAGTTATAATGCGTTATTTAGAATATAGAATAGGTGGGTATGCTATTAGTTAACTACAAAACTTGAATTTCAAAAAAAAGTTTTACAATAAATAGTAAAGATTATTGTTTCGTTCAAAATTTATTTTTTATGAATCGATTTCGATAAAGTAGGTTGAATGGTACTAGTTAGATCGTTGGTCAAATGAGTTATAGGTTTAGATCGATTTTGAAGTGCTAGAAATCGATTAAAAGACCGAAAAATTGGGAAAATATTATGAACGAATATAAATCAATTATTGAATACTTAGAATAGGATTCATTAATGTGCATATAACTCGTATTGTACTATTAATTTCTTTCACACCCCACGGTGTAATCGGTAAGAGACAAGAATCCCTTATCCCCCTTAACCATCTAACAACATCAAATAAGAATGTGATCGTGATCACTTGTTATTTATAGATTTAATGCTCACGATTTGACAGTCCATGAACCTCTATCTCGATCAGGATTTGATGACGGAAGGATATTACTCATATGTTATGTCCAATCGATGAAAGGTTTCATGAAGATACTTCTTCATCATGACTTAGGGACTATGGCATATTGCTAGATACTAACCATAGTCGATGAGTAACCGAAATGTTCGGAGCTGAAATGTTCAGCATCTGTTCACAACTGAGTCACGGTGAACCTTCATGGTCCACCAAGATCCTCAAATGCTTCTTCACATGTGAGAGAGAGATAAAAATATTATCGAGAGAGGGCTAGCACCCTCATGATAATATTGAAATGGCCGAAACCGATACGTATAACGGTTATACGTATCACCGACTCTTTAAAGTGTTAAAGAGTTGATATATTGATATCATACGATTATTTAAAGTAAATAACTTGCCAAATGTGATAATAATGATTATCAAATGTGTTAAAATATGATTTTAAGGTAAAATGGTGAAAATGAAATGAAATAGTTTTATTTAGTACAAAATGATCATTTTGTCCCTAATATGATACATGTGTGTAATTTATTATAAATTATATAATTAAATTTGGTAATTATGATTATCAAATATATTAAAATATTATTTTAATATAAAATGATAAAATCTAAATTAAAGTATTTAATTTAGATAAAAAGATCATTGTACCCTTGTGTGTAAATGTAATCAAGGGCATATGGTAATTATACTATAATTATGAATTTTGTATAATCCATTATATTAATTAATTTATTAATTAATTTGATCATTAAATGAATTATTTAAATATTAAATAATAAAATAAAAATATATTTTTATTAATGACCATAATTTAACCATTTATCATTTTATTATTGGATAATAATTTGATTTTGTATTTAATTTTAATTAGTCCAAATGTATGGTTACACAAATATGAGATAGGTCTTGATGTATCACATATTTTTCATTTGTTTATATATTTATTAGATAAATACTAATTAAAATAAATGGAAAACAAAAACAAAAATTATAAATATTTTCATTTTAATTAATTTTGGCAAGGAAAATCAATATTTTCTATCTCTTTCTTCAAGCAAAATTCGGCTAGCCTTGAGGGAAGCAAGAGGATGGTGTCAAGTGGAAAGGAGTTAAGTTTTTAACTCTAATTTTCATCACATCTTCAAGGACTTAAAGTGTTTATCAACAGCCTTAAGGTTAGTCATTTTGATTCTCATTGTTTTTCTTCAATTTAGCCTAGGGTTTTTTAGTATAAAATTTACATTTCAAATATGATTTAGGTCATAAAATCTTCATTTTATAATCACATCCTCTCTTTACGAGGGGATATGGAGTTTTCTACGATGACCAAAAGGAGCTCCAACTCTTGGCTCCTTAACAATCATTTGATGTACTTCATTTGGTACAACCCATTCTGTTTCACATCTTACCGGATAAATGCCTTCGGCGTATGCCAACACAAGTGATTCAATAATATAATACCTATAGTACAATATATTATATTCGTATCTTGTATATCTGCAAGCTGCAAGGGCGTGGGTACATGGTAGTTGTTGTAGATTAAATCTTCTACAACTATATGACAACACTTCAAGATCAACAAACTCCTCATTTCCTTTATTCTTTACCATAAACTCAAACCTAGATATTGGAAACACATCACATGACTGGGATAAATCAATTTGTTCATTGACAACTGCTTGTGTTGTATCAGTTAAGTATGATTCTTTGCCATTGGTTGCCTCTCTTCATTCATAAAATCATTGTTGCAACACGCTTCTGATGAACTCAACCAACGAAGTAATAAGAAGATTACGAGCATGTTTTGGCAAAGAGTTCATACTTTTGACAATATTGGTTGTCATCATGTCATACCTTCGTGATAGAAAATGTGATCTAGCCTATCTATGAAACCCAATTTCGTGTTTTAAATAGTGTACAACATCAGGGTGTATTACTCTCAATTTATCAATGTACCGATTGAATTTTGTTACTCGATTTACTTTTACAACAAGAAAATAACCTTGTTTGAAAGGATCAATCAATCAACTGGGTCCGCATATTGAATTTGGCTTTAACATTCCCAACAATATGGTAACTACAAAATCCACAAGCTGCTTTAGGAAAAATTATACTAAATCCCTTCTCAATACTATTGTGCTGATTTGAAATGAACACCAAGCTATCCATTGAGACAATTGCTTATCTAAGCTTCCTCAAAAATCATTCCCATAATGCATCATTTTCTGAATCAACAATTCCAAATACTAGTGGATATATTTGATCATTACCATCAAGGGCTGCTGCGACTATTAAAGTTCTGCGAAATGGTCCTTTTAGGAATGTTTCATCAATGACAATAACAGGATGAATAACTATACGAAATCCCTTGATACAAGCACCAATAGATATGAAGAAGTACATAAAATGATCTTCTTTGTCCTGTTCTATGGCCCACATAGTACCTGGATTTCTCTCCTGTAGCACATAACAATACAAAACAAGTGTTTGGAAAGACTTTTTAGAATCCCCACACACCAGCCTTAGTGCTCATTTCTTACTAAACCATGCCTTACGGTATGATATACGAACTCTATAGTTTTTTGTATATCGTCAATAATATTTCGTGGAGTGTATACACGACTAGCATCAACAAACTTGTCCCATACTGTGGCTGTAATAATACTACTAGTTGCCTGATGGTGTCCATCTTGTAATTGGTCAGATGCACATGTATATATTGTATCCAAATCTAAACGAGTAACTTGAAAATATGGGTTGTCACATGTCTTAATAGCCCGTATATGCCATTTACAAGAATCTACAGCGTATTTCAATTCATACCGATCTATTGTGGATTTGAAAGTCTTAAGGTGGAAGTGTCTTTTCATTGCCAATAAGCTTAGATCTATCTTTAATTCTTTTTTTGAACTAAAAATCTGGCCAGCATAGACATAACTGTCATCAATTATTGATAACGCCGGTGGAATAAGAGGTATATGCTGACTGATTAGAGCTGACATTGATGGAACAGCCATTGAGCTGTTAAGATTATGTGGCATATCATCAACAACACCTATTCGGTTGGATTCTTCGTCATAATAATTTAATCCACCTTCATCATAAAGGGGAATATCAACATCATCCAGATGTGGTTGAGTACCAACATAATCTTCTGTACCCCAATCAAATTATGGTTAAGTATCAATATAATCTCCTGCATGATCATTATCATATCATGCAGGAGTACCCACGTTAACAATAGGCTCATTACATACAATTTTGGGAGAATTAACTTCAATATGTCTATTGTTTGGCTCTTATTTTGGTGGGATAGAACAATTATTCAATAGATTGCTACCTTTCGAAGAAAAGAAAGGTTGCGTATAACATCCCTTCCAAGACTGTATTGTTAGATCCTTATGATTTACAGGATCAATAGTAATTAAAAGTGTACACTGTCCCCTATCACTATTTATATAAATATTATTGACAGCGATGAATGCCTCGAAGTCTGCCTGGGTAACAATGTCAGTTCGCCTAACAAGTAAAATATTTGACTGTACTGATTGCATAATCTCCATATAGTACATTCTCTATCGAACAGACAATTCTTCGTGATTGATCTCAAATAAATTGTATAACTCCAAATATTGTTCGTACATTATCGTGCGGTCTACGTATAAGCATCTCATAGAACCTCATAATACTCTACACCATTTGCTTTCTTTTCCCATGAGCCTCTATATCGTACAAGTAATAGGATCTGATCAGTAATATCTACGTGGTAAAAAAATTTAAATAAATAATGGATAATCAACAAATGAAATATGTACAATCAAGTTGGATGCACAGGGACATGAAAAAAACCCTTTTCAACTCAACTAGAATTGGGACATATTATGGCATACAAACAATCTAATTAAACTCAACTGTAGACTTTACACAGACCTTTCATATTATAATTAGGCCATATTAGGAAATTGAATTACACTATATTAATACTTCAATTATTGTTTATATGAATTTCATACACTAAGTCTAATGGTTAACTTCCGAATATATTATACTGTTCAACTTCCACTCACCTTAATACATCAAATTTCAAACTAAATTTCTACTTTATGTGGGTGAATTTTCTAGTTATAGCAAACTTTCAAACTAAATTCCATCTTCACTCTTAAACTATATTTAAAAATAAACTTTCGAACAATGATTAGTTCATATATTAACTTTCAAATTATGACTATATTATCTACTTTTGAACTTAATTGTATCTTCACTTTCGAACTTATAATAAATATAAACTTTCAAACTACGATAATATATCAACTTTTAAACTAAAACTGCATGTCAATTTTTCAATTATGGTCTATCTAAACTTTCAAACTAAATTGTACCTTTACTTTCAAATTTATAGAAGATACAAAATTTTGAACTATGACTATATTATCAACTTTCGAACTAACAATACATATCAACTTTCTAACTATATTATATCCAAACTTTTGAACTTAGTTTAAATATAGACTTTCGTACTATAGCTATATTATCAAAATTTCGAATTAAAGATGTCTAATTTCGAATTGTGTTATATTTTATCTTTCGAAATGAACTTATATCTAACCTTTCGAAATATAAAATATATAATGAAAACATCTTAACTTACTAATATTTTTCGATTTACGATCATATAAAGGGCATTATCCCAACTTTCTAACTATTTTACTATCAATTGACGATTTAAATGTGCTAAGGTTTTTAAATAAAGCTGTATTTATCCAAGTTCCTAACTGTTATCAAGGTAGAATCGATTAACCATGTTCAATCCATATGCCAACATACAAATAACGATTTTCATGTAAAATTGCTAAAAGAAGGGATAATTTTGATATTTAAAATTTTAAATTTAAAATACAAATTTTTGAAATTGACTCGTCTTACTAGATTCGATTTGTTGATAGTAAATTTTAAATCAAATGTAATAATACTTGAAACAATGAAAGTAAAGTTTTTTTTTTTCATAAAAATGGAGCACGAAATCGGTTCGAAAGTTTGGGTTTATTGATGATTTTTTTTCAGAGAAATGAAGTACGAAATCAGTTTGAAAGTTTAGGTTTACTAATGCACAAAATAAAATAGCAAAGTCAAGATTTTTGGGATGAGATTTTGTATTTGAATTAAGAGGGATATTTTTATTAAAAAATTATTTTTTGGTTAATATTTTTTTAACAGTAGTTAAAGTGATAAAATGATTAATAAATACGGTTATTTTTGTACTTTTTCCAATTTTCTATATATGAGTGGTATTTTTTCTTTTTTTAGCTAATTCAACTTATTTGACTTTTTCATAACTTATAAAAAAAAAATTGGTCTTATAGTGTAAAAAAGGTGTTGAGGATTTAGAGGAAAAGCCTCCTATAAAAGATTAGATTATATAATCATACTTTTGATTATAGGAGCTCAAAACAAATCTAACATCGATTTTAATGTCTTATTTGCTCGAGGCTTGGAACTATTCCACGAATTGAATGGATTAGAATAAGGCAATTGCAATTGCTCTTTTTTAATCTCTCCAGGATTCCATGTTCAGATATTATATTAAAATTTTGATAAATGAACATATATCTGACTTAAATAATAAAATCTCTCATCAAATTCATTTATTAAATACATAAAATAATAATTTTTCTAAAATTCTTTTGAGATCTAACGAACATATAATTAAGGAAATAATTAATTAAATAAAAAAATATAAATTTTGTAGTATATTTGATAGCTTATATTTTTTTAATTAACTCTTTTTAAAAATACATATAAAATTACCTATATTTTTTTATACTTAAATTAAATTCAACCTCATTCTTAACATTTTGTAATACATACACTATATTTAATATATCTTTTTTAGTATATTAAATAATAAGATATAAATAATATAAAATCTAAAACTCAAAATACTATCTATGAAGATTATGTTATTCAACCATAAAACTTATTAAACTTTTTTATTTTTTAAAACATTGAATTTTGAAATTTTAATTGTTTATTAAATTTTATGTACAATATACATTAATTTTTGAATTTCTAAATATAAGAATACAATATATATATACATATATATATATATATATATACTGACTACACCACATTATTTTGTCGACTAATTACTTCTTCAATTCTATATTTTGTGAGCCACTTGCCGCCAATCCAAGTCAGTCCTTTTACTAAGAGAAATTCTTCGCATCATTATCGTTAACAAAACAAATTTTCAATACAATACGACAATATTATATTATTTGCTCATACATTATATATATATATATATATTTAATAAAATTACGAAGAAAAAAAACTATTTTAAATTTTTTTTTTAAAAATAAGGATTTTAATCCTAAAGTTTGCTATCAAGGACATAGTTAAGTTATTTTTTTATTTTTTTAATCCAGAACTTTTCATACTTAGCCATCATTATAACGTTCAACTACACACGAAAATAGGTATCCACTCCTGTGAAATGCGCGACCGTAGATCATATGACCCTACCTTTAACCACTAGACGTGTATACAAAGACCACTTATAATAGTACCAAACACAAAAATAAACCAAGACCTCTACCTTAACGCGTTAGTCGGACATTTACATTGAAGGGATTCAAACTCAGGACCTTGAACTCAAAGTCTCAAGCTCCAACCACTCAAACCACCCAATCAGGTGATTATTTTTAACAAATCATTCTTCATGGTAGCTAATTTGTTTCAGAAAACAACTAAAATTAAACATTAATTTGGTTTTTCAGCAAATCTAAGAAATTAAAAGTATTCTATGTACTTAATCGTATAGTATAATATTACCAGTTAATTTCTATAAAAATTTGTATTCATAACACTATCCATAAACATCTAGGTTGCATCATGGTCAGATTCATTAAATGACGTTATGAAATAAGGCAGCCGAGAAAAAATGTAATGATGATGCTTGTAAAATCGAACTAATAGAAATTATATTTCATGAAACATAAGGGAGTATCATCATCAACAATACAAATCACTTGCTGGTAAATTCAGGAAGCAGGCCTGGAGATCTCCAACCCCAAATCGAAATCCCCACCTCTTCCTTTTATCTTAAATCAAGAACTAAACACAAATTTTCATTTCTGAATAGGGATAAGGATGAGATTTCACAACTCTTCCCAGCTTTCTCATACCTGATAATCCCCACATCTATTCGTGAGAAAGGATTTGGATTCATTAAAATGACAAATCACATTTGAAGAGAATGGACAATTAGCATGAATAGTACTATGATAGCTAAACTAATTTCAAAAGCAGAGAAATTGGCCACGCTGCTTGATATCCAAAAATATACATGGGTCATAGTAATGAGAAACGAGAAATCTTGGGATAAAATGAAAAGAGTTTGGGCAGAATGGAATCCAAAATTTAGGCTAGAATAAGTATTCTATAGTTATGAACCTTGTAGACAACCCCCATAACACTATTAAATGCTTGTTTTTATGCACGTAACAATACAAATATTTTATCCATTACATATAATCAAGTATTATTAATGTAATTGTAATTACATAGCAACATCAAGTGCAAACATACCAAACATATGCTAATGATGATAAGAGGACACGTCATATGCCACCTTACGTATTGAACTTGTGTACAGCAAGATGCAGCGGCCTACATCTTGACCTTTGGAAGCAATTAAAGAAATAAATGCAACCACATAATTCCTCATGAACAGTAACCTAAAAGTTGACAGAAAGATCAAAACTCTAAAATAGTTATATCCCTACCTCCTAGGAGCAGCATAAGAGACTTGAACATTGTATAAAGTCCGAAAAGCAAAGTACTCATTACTAGAAGCGTTTCTAACTTAAATTAGTAAAACTACCATGTTGACAGAAGAAAAATGCATTGTGCGCATTAAGTGACTAACATGAATATACTTTTTTCCTGGTAACCATTACAAAAACAAATCTAAAAATTGAGTACACCAAACCTGGCATCTATGATGGCCCTTGCAATATGTTATGACAAAGGATCATGGCTGTGATTAAAAATAGATATATTTCATAGCAAGGGTGCTCAAATTAATGATTTCTCATTATTTTTCATCAATCCCCAGCTTCAGTGCCAGTATCTTTGCAGCACACCTGTTTCTCACACTTTACCGGAGGACTAGTGATAGACCCTTGAATCTGTCAAATTTAATCCACTCCATAAGCATAAATACAAAAAATGCCATAAGAGATAATATCTGCAATAAATGGGTAAAAGCTCACCATGGGATGAGACTTCAATGATAAAGCATCCTTAGTATGCATTACAGATGGATCTGAAGGCCTGTGAAACAACAAGTGCGCTATGGATCGATCTATGGGATTGGTATCAGTTTCCATATCAATAAATCCGGCACACCTGAATAAGAGCCAATTACAAAGAAGAAAAAAGTATCATGAAAAATATTTGCCAAGCAAAAACTTATAACTAGAAGATAGTAACGAAAAAGTGGGAGTGAGATAAGATTGTAATGAAAAAGTGGGGGTGCGTGCTGTAAGATGCAATACATTGACTCACGGTAGTTAACTTGAAGTTGATAGTTCCACATTCTATGAGGTAGAGAACTATTTCTGTCAAACATTAAGCCATTAAACAACCATGCTAAATAATCTCAATCCTATCTTGGGTGTATTTTAAGTGTCAGGGACGTTGGCTCAACACACTTAAAAGAGCTGAGCAAAAAGGCTCCATTTTAAGCCCTTCTCCTTTTAATAGAAGCATTCAACCATGGCCAACTTTGTTTTTCTTCCTTTTCAGCTCTTGAAAGCATTACCAGATCTAAGAGAGAGAAAACTTACCAGCCCACAAAAATCTGATGGTAAACTTAACTGCCATTTGCAAACAGTGCATGCTCTATGAACCAATTTTCCAAAGAACTAATCTTTTATAATTAGTCATTAGCTGCTTGTCAATGCAAGTCAACACTCAATTACATTTTCATTCTCAAACTGTCTGGGCATATCTCATGAGTTGAATGCTAATACAATGTGGAGGTGAGTGGTATATTTTAGATCGCCAACTCAATGCACTTCCACAGATGAGAATTAACCTTATCAGGTAATTAATGCTCCATTTTGAGAATTTATGTGAAAAATATGATACCATAGATCTTATACATATATATAATGCCCCAACAATTTTCACCTTATGTTGTCAGAAAAAGTTGCGACACTGCACACACAATATTCTTCCCATGCACATGTAGTGAACAGCATAGCATGTATCTTAATAAGAAATGAAAATAAGTTGGTATAGAAAATGAGTCTAAAAATATAATACTTATTTGTTTCTTCAGCCATCAGTGCTCCACTTGCAATGCTTTCAACTCTGATACCACCACTGGAGTTTGCACAATTGTGCCTCTGCTCAGCACTCTTAGCCAAGCGATACAGACTATCCCTTATGCATAATTTTGTCCTAATGTCCAACTGAAATGAAACAGGCACCAAAGGAGAAACATTGTGACAATCAAAAACTAGCATGGGTATGAAACACTTAGACATATGCAGAATCTAAATAGAAAAACTAAATGTAAATATTTTTCCGTATTAACTATTATATTTAAATTTACTAATTATATTGATAATTAAATTATTGATCACAAACAGAATATTTTACATGGATCTGTAGATTACATGCTTGCAATTGTACATACACTTGATAAATCTTATTACAATAATAATAATTTTAAATGATATGAATTAGAGAAAAACTAGGTGCGTTTTTTCATGAGAATTAAGATATGCATTTCGGAGCATGTTTTATTAGTTTTCCTCAAGTACCTGACTAAATATGGCATCCACATTACCGTGAATTCCACATTATCAAGTACATCTTGTTTATTTTCTTTCAACTTTTTTTGAACCAATCAAGAATAGAAATATTCCAAATAGTGTAAATATACTATTTTTTTTATCACATTCATTTCTATGTTGCATACATTTCAAAAAAACATTCACCATTTTCCAAACTTTATTTTTGAGCATCAATACCAACATCATTATCTCCCAAATTTTAAAACCTTCAAAATAACCATTTGCATCCACTATTTTTTGACTTTCTTCCACCAGTCTGTTAACCACTATTGATGAATACTTTACAGACTAAACCGACGAGAAGGCCATCCACTAATAATCTTTGTGCATTGATGATCATTCCATAAATAATATCCTCCCTCATCTGGCAACCAGTTTATCGTAAACACTGAGATCAACCCAAGAGGATGTTCCATGTTTGCATATAACCAAGGAAAGTTCTTATATCCCTTTATGTGATTATAGGTAGGTAGGTAACAACACAGACCACAATAAATTATTAGGTGAACCTACCCAAGAATAAAGTAAAATAAGAACCAGTACAAATTCTTCATGTGCTTTACATCCCCAACCATCTAGCAAGAATAGTCATGATGAAAACGTAATGCCAAGACATGTTACTTCATTAAATATCAACATTCCAATTATATTTTATTTTACAAATAAAATATAAAGATGTGAGATTTTTAAGATAACAGAATTGTATAATAAACTAGTACTTAAATGCATCTTAGAACATCAAACTTCTTATTCTGTTCTGACAAACAAAATATGAAGATGCAGTCCTGGAAACCTTACAGATATGCTTTACAAAGGTACCAAGCATTTAAAATATCCTAATATATCATATTAACATATATTTCAATAATCCCACAGTAAGCACCAATAGGATATGCATCACTGATCTCGTCACCTACAATGTAAAAGCATTGCGGTAGCCCTCTTCATACCCCTGTTGAATAATATCTATATAGCACTGATGTCATGTATTTTCATGGTATCACTTATTTTTAACTTCTGTTTCTTTGATATTTCATTATTAACCATTAGATTATTTTATTAGCTTATGTTTTTGTGTTATTGGTGGTGTCTCATTGCATTTCGCCTGATACCAAAAAAATTCACACTTCAAACAATTTGACCCCAAAAAACTCTAACCCCCCCCCCCCACCCACCCCCAGCCCCCCGAATAATTTTTGGGAAAAAATAATTATCACTATAAAATTTTCTAGTCATTTGAATGCCAAATCATTTAATTATTTTTCAGTTTTTCACTTTTTTCCTATCCTCATCTGTTTTCACTCCTCCAACTCTATTTGAAGCTATTTTAAATACCATGCTTGCCAACTTTTCATTGCATGCATAGTTTTTGAATTATTACTAATATCACTCATTTGTAAAGGAGTCGAATTTGTTTATTTCAAAAACAAAAGAAGTCAAAATCTGGGAACTCCTAGGTCTTTGGGGGTTCTCGAGTATAACTATGAGTGCATCTCAAAGTCTAAATGTTTTGACTTATTTGTGGAAGAGTGAGGTTTAAAATTTATTGCATTTAGATATGCAAATCCTTCAGATGCCACACACTCATGGTCATATGCCCCAAGGATCTTACAATGCCACCCAAACACGTTATTATATCCACCCATGCATGTAATTAACCATATTCTTCTAGACCTATTAGGGAACTAAAAAAGAAATTTGTTTAGTTTTGTCAAACTAATACTGATACCTTTTCCATGACTTGCTGAAGCTGACAAAAACTAGTTGCTTCCAGAGAGATTTCATTCAGTACAGAGCTCATGCAAGAGCACTCTTGTGCATTTGAAGAGTCCAATTCTGCAGGCATTCCTATGCCAACTCCTTCAACTTTGCTATGAACTTCAACATCTAGTTCTGACTGATGAACTTGTTTCTGAACCAAGAATGAATTACAAAATGTCATTGGATTGGCTAAATTTTCACGTTGGAAACTCCTTGTGAATGTCGTTTGGCAATGCAATGGCTCTTCTATCTTCTCATTTGTTGTCACAGAAGGAGCCTCCAATGAAGGTCCATGAGAGCTCTCTATGGATTGCAACTGATTCGATGAATACGAAGACTCCTTAGGAGAAGGAGACATGTGGCCACTGTTTTTGGATTTGATACCAGATGGAGTTGGACAGACTGAAATTTGATCAGAAGGATGACTATAGTCTAGATGCTGCAAGGAAGGAACATGAGTTTGCATATAACTCGATGAATCAGGTGCTATGTTTTGTTTATGCTGCTGAATGCCTGAGGAACAAAAGACTTGAGATGAATCTCCAAACAAATGCTTCACATCAGCAAATTTGTTCTCGCTCACATAATTATGAAAAGGACCACCACTTTCCATTCTTCGATCTTTCCTTTTTCCTCCTGGCTTATTATGGTACTTCAACGACTTTTTATGTAAATTGTTCTGTCATACAACAGCACAGGCCAATTATGAAAATGAACAATTAAGCACAAGCAGCTATTGTCCTGCAAACAACCTCTTAAATAGACATAATGCATACACTTCTTAAATAAGAACCCATTATTTATAAGTTAAAGAAATTAGAATCAGACAACTGTGATATACTTGCACAGAGATAAGGTCTAGCCTTCTATAAAAGAAAGCTGGTCCCAAAATTGCAAGTCAAATTGCCAGAAAGAACATCAATGCATAGCCTGACTTTTATTAGCATGCACAATTTTTTATTTACATAAGAATAACTAGCCAATGATATGCGGTTTAAATGAATAACTACATGCATTCTTGTTCTATGAGAGCATCAGTTATTTATAATTTAGTGGCAAACAATAATCAATATAACAACTGCTAATCTCAAAGTGCCGGTAAAAATTGCACTGGGTACTCAAAATTTCATGACAAAAGAATCTTGGCACTCTAAACCCAAAAATAATGATAGGAATAATTTCCATAGGAAGTCTAAAAGTATAAGTTTTTCAATTTCATCTAATAAATCTCTCAAGTTTTAAATTCACTGGTCCTTTGACTTATTTGACCATTGTGCTCATTGTTACAGAAGAAAACTGAAGGAATGAAATAAAGTGAAAAACTGTTTGGTAGAGTTGGGATCCCATGTTCGAAGATTCATTTTCAATCAGTGCGAATGCATCCAAATTAATTTTTAATCCAATCACAAAGGTCAAAGCTGTTTCTCATTGAGCCTTGCATTTGTATCTAGACAAGGTCACCGCACTTCGAGCTAACTAAGAATGTTCAGTTTCTTTCCTTTCTTCTTTGGCTATTATCTCAAAGATTCTATGTAGCATTGATTGGTTTTCTCTTTGTTTCCAGCCAACAGATTTCAATCCACAAATTTCTTCAAACCAAACTTTAAGTTTAATTTTAAAAGGTGATATCAACTCTTCGTTCAGATGTTGGCTATCATACCATCTCTCATGGAACCTTGCCATTCTAGCACACATGTCAAAATGCCTAAGAAAATTTTGTTCTAAAATAACCAGAATGTACTGTGTCAGAATCAATTAACAGTCAACAGACTTAAAAGATGATTCTGAAAAAGGGTTTAAATGATGAAATAGAAAAACCTTTTCTTGATTTTAAGACAAACAACAAGGGCATCAGCAAATTACCTGCTCATGAAACATTAAGTCATCCTTACTTTGTGATTGTGTGTCAAACCCATTGTCAAATGACAGGTGATTAAGAGCAGAATCATCAGCGTCCATAGTCTTGAAATTTATTCTGTCACCAGCAGCTAAATTGTTCTTGCTGCAATCATTAGTAGAAGGACCTGCAACCTTTTCTCCTGAAGCTTCCTGATTACCTGCTATGGAATTCAATTTAGAACCTGACTTCAATACATCATCAAAATCTTCAACAGCATTTCCAGGTGAAAACCAGCCCAAATCATCTTCATTACTGAGGCTGCCCAACCCAAACGTTGAATCACAACTTCTGAAAAGTTAAAACTAAATGATTATTATTACAAAAAAATTATATCAACAAATGCTAAATAAACATTTTTGAATATTATAGACTATAACAAATGCAGCAGCGATAGAACTTCAGTAAAGAAAAAGAATTTCACATAAAATTATGAATGCCTCAAAAAGAACGGGATTCCCATTAAATCAGGTATAAATTTGAACTCTACCTAAACATCATGTCTACTTCTTCAAAATTTCGTATGTTAGGGGATAAAATGATGGATAAATTTTGAGTTGATCCTCAGGAAAGAAAGGAATTTCTATTAAGTCAAGGATATAATCGAATACTACCTAAACATCCAGTCTACATCTTCAAAATTCCCTATATCGGGCCAGCCATAATACAAGAGATCGCTGCTTTCTTTGTCGTCACTATCATTATTGAGAAAGCTGAGATCATCGTCTGTCTGGGAAATGTGATTGAGAGGATAGCAGTACAAGTTGTTATCAACAGAACCACTACTGTCACCTAAGATGGGATCCTCTTCACAGAAATTACCAACCTTATCTACATTGACATTTTTTGATCCATGACTTGACATCCTTGTACCATCAGATGATGCACTTGTAACTTCTTTTGCTGTGCCACTATCACATGAAGCAGGAAGCGTTCCATCAGGTGTCTCAGACCATGACCACTTCTCCAACATCCTGTCCTTCTTGGTCAAAAATGGTGAGCCGTTTTCCTCCATTCTCTGAATACCATATATAGTTGCGCTACTAGTTGCAATGTTTTTAATGCCAATCACTTCTTGCCACAGTTTCTTTCTTCTACCATCCTGAATTGCAAACTGCTCCTGATATTCATTATCGGGTTGTGGTACTATATGATCATCACTGGTACAAAATTCATCCCACACATTCTCTTCAAGCTAGATCATAATAAACAAGTAGTCATAATTACCATATTGTCATCAATAAGTACAGAAACAACACGTAGAAATTACATCAACAAAACACAGGATTTAATGTAGTTAAAGGATGACAGCATAAATGCATAAATAAATATACAAACCACACAAAAAATTATAAGTGGTAATACAAGCTACTAGGCCGATAATCAAGCGAAGGAAGGACCACTGGATTTGTTAGGATGTAAAAACATCGGAGAAGAACCAATACAAATATCAAATCATGGGAAATGTAGTGAACGTGTATAACAATTATATGTAAACATGAACTAATATCTTTGTATATCAAAGACATTACTAGTGCATGATTAACTCAATATACAGCAGTCTTGTGCCCCTAATCACTACAAAGCACACTTTATTATAAATTGAAGCAGCTTTACTTGATAACTTCCACAGACCTGAAATAGGTTAAAATACAATTGATTATTAATTTTCATTCTAAAAGAATTTATCTCCAAATTACACCATCGTCACATTAGGAAAAAGATCTTAACAGAAAAGATTACACAATAAAATGTTTTAGCATAGATATTTACATAAATAAACTTATAATAGCATTGCATAGCCACAATATAATATATCTACAATTATAGTCTCTATTGCACCACATATCATAGGATAATAACGAACTTCATAACACAAAAAACCTTAAAAGACATGGTCAGAACATTGTATTTTAACTGTAAGAATATATATATATATTTTATTTTTCATTCAACCATTATCCATGTCACTGTTTGCTAACTAGTATATAATAAATCATTATTCACCCTTCTTTCTACAACTCTTTTTGTACAAGTTCATTATGGCAAAGAGAAAATAATCTCACATTATTATTCCAACATAAATTAGCTATCCTCAGGGTTTGATATGATCACAAATCCCATAAGTTCATATCTCAGCCAACTTCAAACAGAAAAGGATGGAATCATTTACTCTCATATTCTCAATACCCCTTCAAATTCATAAAGCCAAAATAATATTTCAGCGAACAAAATTGTACCTCAGGTTAGCCTTACAATTAGTCTTACAACAATGTAAAATGACATAAACAACAATGAATCACCTAGAAAAATTACATGGATATTAATAACTCTACGTTTACTGGGTAGCTAAACATCCCCTGATGACAAAGACAGATTGATTCGGTGGATTTTCCCTTGAGATTGACAGCTTTTCTTACATCACACAGTTTATTTAAAGGTGAGTTTAGGCCAAAATATTATGCTTCCTTAAAAGGGTACCATGCTAAAATGAGGGACAACAAAGAACAAGTATTTTGCTTGGCAAAACTGAGTAAAGTAACAATCAATCACAATTTCACAAAAAGCATTCATGTATAACATACAAATGGCAACTCTAATAAATCTTAGCACACAAGGAAACTGTTAAAAACAGTGTTGTGATGGATTCAAAAAGTTCGTATAGTTATTCCATGTAGTTCCACTCAAATTCTTCTTAAACTACATTCAACAAACTTTACATAACTACTTCTAGTCATGGTTAATATTGTAATGGATTTCTGGCATATGAGCTATCAATGAATTGATAAGTTACAAGAAGTTATGCAGATTGAGTAAGATTGTTCCTCGAGAATTCAAGAGCACAACTTTGCAGTAGGAATCCACCTCATGGATACAGAAAGGGTCAACAGAAAGTATCAACTTCTGACAAGATTTCAAGACAAGCGAATAAATCAATATTGCCAGATTTCAAGACAAGCGAATAAATCAATAATTGCCAGACATTTTTTTCCAGAATGAGGAAAACATGATTTTAGTATGTTAATAAGCAAAACTGGAAAGTTACAAAATTCATAAATTAACCAATGAGTTGATGAAGTACAATTCAGATAATGGATGAATAACCAAGTAAGGACATAACCAGCAGTTGTTAGTCATCAAAAGGACAACACGCACCCCTTGCTAGAGCACAGACAAACCAATTGATGGATAGAATTTACTACCACAGGAATTGCAAACAGTGATGATGAGTGCTGCAATTTTACTTTAACATATTGTCATATGTTAACATTGAATGAAGGTTAAAAAGTGGCATCCATGTAGAGCAGTAGCGAGAATTAATCTTTAACATATTGTCATATGTCAGCAACTTTAAACTAAATTAATTATATACATTACTACTCATAAAACCTATCACTTTTCTTCTTTCTAAAACATATGTATTTTATTTGGTGCACTCTCACCCTTCCCAACATTTACCAAAATTTTCAATCAAGATACTGTTCCAAAATTTTTTGCGATAAATGTTTTTAACTTTTATACTGATTTGATTTTATCAAAGTTGTTTTATAAATTAAGAAATACAAACTACATTTCATATTACATTATAAACTATAACAAAAATCACATTAACATAGGTTTTGTTCGTGTATGAGTGAATATTTTTGTATAATTTTTTGCCAGGTGCTTATTACTTATTTAACATAAAAAATCTACAAAGGTACAAATGTAAAGGTATTAATTGTTAAATCTTTTATTTGTAGAACAAAAAACTTAGTACTTTACTCAAATTTCAGATTAAACAAAAAATTGTCACTTAGATTCAGAAACCTAGATCTATAAATATTTCAGTAAAAAAGCAAATGTCACCTAAGCCAGAGTTTAAGATTACATTATGAAAAGTAGATTGCTGCAAAACTTCACAATGTTTGTAAATAAAATAGTTAGATGGTCCCACAAGTGATAACACATGTAAATTGGCAATGCCAGATATTCTTTTAAGAGTATACGTATGAACAGCACTTAAAGCCTCAACACTTTCCTCTTTATTTACAATATCCTTGGATAAGATTTGGGATACAAAAGTATAAGATAAAGACATAGCTTCAGCAGAAAAATAGAATTATTGGCTATCCAAGTTCCTGGAATATGGGGCAGTGATGGAACATATATTGTTCTATTAGTTCACATTATTACCAGGGACTTTTCAATATACTGCAGCTGCAACTACACTATCAGGTTCCTTGTGCCACTTTATAGCTTTTAAATTAGGGACAGCCCTTCTATCTCTTCTTAACTTAATTTCTACTCTTTGAAAGAAGAACATGTGCTGATTTCTATTATAAACTCACACCACATGTTAGACTCAGGAAAGCAATATTATTATAAGAGTTAAGAATGCATGGTACTCATGACCTAAAGTTATGGTGAAGCAATACAACTTTTTTTGGTTATTTTTTTGTACTTTTCAAAGGTTGTAGCCTCTGCTCAAACTAAAATACGAATGTACAGGTGCCGTATGCTGATGGTGCTTATTAGAGTTGAATAGTAATTGAGTTGTCTTTCCTTATTCTATTATAATTTAGCATAGCCACTTTTTGTACCAGCTGTATTCCAACAAGTTGGACTCACCGACCACAAACGGCAGCAATAGAGAAGGTCAGCCACACCTGGCACCTTCTGCCGGTCACCATCTACGTCAAAAACCAACCTAACAACAATCTTCCCTAAACAATCACCCTACGGACAATTTGTTTTCAGTGATATTTACAACAGGTATTATTCTGTCATAGTGAGACTTACAAAGGCTAAGTGAAAATAACCTTCAGGAATTTGTCTATAATTATTAATCCAGAATTTCACTTTAGTCCAACCACTAGCAGATCTCTCTTGTTGTCTCAGCCTAACTGACTCATCTTGTACATCTATTCTTCAATATTACTTGGTCATTTTTGGATATAAATCAAATGTAAAACTGCTACTTAAGTTAGATTTTCCTCATCTAATGACATTTGTCTAGGCATGTGTTTGTTATGTTAAAGAAACCAAGCTGTCAAGTCTCCCCTTTTTCTGCTTGTCACAGCCAAATGAATCTCTCAGTCACTCAGGTCATCTCTTGCCCTATGGAAAACTTTATACTGGAACAAAACACAAAAAAAAAAAAAAAAAGTCGAGATATTGTGTTTTGATTACTAAGAAAAGTGGGCAAGAAAAATGTTATCAATGTGAATTGTAGAATTGTTGCAGCGCTGGCAGTAATGAAGTGGAGATATTTTACCAAATTGGTGTACAAAGGAATTTTCTTGTATCACTGTTTTATGTTGGGCACTACACACATCCATCCCCAACTTTGAGAGAGGTGTTAAACTTAAAATAGGAAGTTATAGACATCATTAGCAAGTGCTTATTAGAATCATATTGTCATTTGAGTTGTCTTTCCTTATACGTTTCTCATTTAGCACCATCTATCTTGCACAAGTGTGTTAGTAATACAATACAGTTACAATGTTCTATGTTTTATTGCTTATATGCGCTTTCTCTCTGTTAACTCACTGTATATAATTCAGCAGCGTACGAGATGCATTTCCTCAAGGTTGAAAAACACATGGAAAAATGCTAAAAGAGTCATAGTTCCATCCAATCTCCCTTCAAACTTTTGGATAATACATAGACACAATTGAAGACATCTACACAAATACCCAAAAAGCTATTTTTATATCAATATTTAATTCTATAGCACAATCTTGCTCATCATATTGAGAAGTTTTTTCTTTTTAAGTAATTGTTTCTATTTATTAAAATGCCAATTAAACTCCTTGTAGCTAAGTCTCACAAGTTTATAGTCACATCATTAGAGATTAATTCTACATAGATAAATTTGACTGTTACTATATAAAAACAGTTGAGTGAAAGGAAAAGTAGAAAACCTCAACAAGGATTATGATGTACCACAAAACACCTTGATGGCATGAAATATCATAATACTGTAAAATCAAGTATAACTGAATACATGTATTAAAAGGAGAAAAAAGGGAAAAACCCACCTCATAAATGTACGAGTCAGGCATTCTCCAAGATATCTACCCACCACTAAAGAAGTATGCAATTGTGCGATCCAACATCAGGTTTATGCCAGAAATCTATCCCCAACTATGCTTTCTGAATTTGAAAGCAAGCAAACAAAAATATTGCAAGATAGTTCTTTATTCCAGTCACAATAACCTAGAAGTCTACATAATTGTAAGTAGGTAATAAGAATTCATAAAAACTAGAGAAGTGAAAAGCAAATCTCAACTCATGCATTGAGTTCTTTTGTGACCAAAGCATAAAATACAATTTGAGCTCAATGAAGTCAAATGGTACTGACAGATTCAGACAAAAATTTATTGCCAAATAACCTTAGAAAAACATAACTTTTTCTTTTGAACTGTTAAAAAGATTTAACCTTTGTTATAGAATTAATAAAAATGAAACTTGGAGATTTACGTTTCCGTTAACCCTTTTGTTTCCAAAGAACATGCAAGGTGTTAGAAACTTAACTACTAGTTCCATTTGTCCTAACTAAAGTAGACCTTTTTCCGCAATCCTATTTAATTATTGAGATTCTCTTTAAAGGGTTTCTCTTTTACAGGTTTAAGAACGAAGAAAAGCTTAAATTGAAGCACTGAAAAGATTAAAATTTTGGCCAGTAAATACAGAACAAATTTACAAGAAATGTCAAACCAATTTGTCCTTTCCATACTTTAATAGCAGAGATTCCATTTAATGTAGCCACTAAGAAAATTTTACGTTTTCTTTTTATGATAACACTTTGCATTAATTTTAAAAGTCAATTCATAATTGCCCAAGGGTTTATCCCCTTCCTACTTGGGTTTTCATTTTAAGAACCATTGATATTTTTTCAATTACTAGCAAAATAATTGAATACAAGGACTCCTTCCTAACAGGATGTTTTCATGATATCGTCAATTTTCTAGCGTACTACATTCCTAACAGTCCCTTTTAAAAAAAGAAAAAAGGGAAAAAAGAAATCCTAATAGTCATGTGCTGTTCTCTTGAAGGCCATGTAAATCCAATATGTTTTTACAGGTAATGATTTTCTATTTTTAACTCCTAATCCTGGCAATGAATACCATTTTTGTTTCAACTCGAAATTAATAACGATGTATGAATAATTTGTCTAATGAAGTCACGAAGCTCTCTTACTTGCTCCCTCTCTTGCTCTTTCTCCCCTCTCTAATTTTTATTCTTCTTCCTTTTTAGTATCTTGATTCTCTTCACTATCTTCTTTCAATTGATTCACATCAGCCTATTGTTTTTCTTGTATCTAAACCTTTATGCTATCAACACATGATTCAACTCAGTCCCTCCATCAACCACTTAAATACAATCAACTCTAATGTCTAAGACATAAAATAAAAACTTAAGTTTGGCTGTTCATTGATTAAAATGTAGCTACCAGAAGAGACACACCTGCTCAGCCATTTCTGGCCTCATTCAGCTTAAAACCCAAATCATCATCCTTTATTCCATCATTATTCTAGCCAGACATGCTAGAAGTACCTTAAGTTTTGATTCTGCTTTGAATAGTAGAAGCTTTTCTACAGCTGATAAACCCTAATTCAACTGCAGATCACAATTCAAAATTTACCCAAGCTTTAGCCCACCATATAAGAACCCTAGTACTACTGAAGTCTTCTTTGTCCAACAAAATTTCAACCTCAACAGTCACTTCAAGTCCAATAAGATTCTCATTAATCAAATAGAGCAAAATCTAACCTTGAAATTATCTTCAAAAAAAAAAAAATGAATGAAAGAAATTCAAATAAACAACAGTTTAGGCAGCACATAATACCCTTTAAGATCCCACCACAACACATCACTGAGCTCACAATTAAGCAAAATATCCAACTAATTAAATTCCTTTGGAAAATCAAGCATATAAAAAAAAAGGTCAAACAGTAGCAGAAAAAAAACGTAGTTTTAGCTAAAAATCATACAAGGAACTATATTTTGCTTAATTTAAGAAGTAAACAACGAAAATATTCACAAATCCTAAAAAGTTTAGCAGTTTCACAGCACAAAATGGAACAAAAATCAACAAAAACTCCACTAACAAATCAAAACCAGCACCGATGTACTATGAAACACTCACCTGAAACTTGAAACTTTTCAAAAAACCAAAGAATTTGCAAGAAAATCCAATCTTTTCGCGGAAAAATCCAAGATCTCAAGCACAGCTACAACTATACCAACACTAAAACAACGCAAGTTTAGCTCTGAATCAAATCCATCCGCAGGTTCTAGAGTTCGCCTTCTGTGTCTTTCTCTCTCTCTCAAACCAGCACTTCAATTTTTTGTTATTTTATTAATTTTTTATGATAAATAAAATGAGAATCAACTTACGTGTTGACACGTGTCGAGAAGATCAGCACAAGGGAAGTGGTAGATATCAAAATTCGTGGACGAGAGAGAGGAGATGAGATCCGATCAGTTTCCACAATCGTATTGGTCCACGTATGTAATACGTTCTGGAATATCGACACGTAGCAGGAAATCACATACTGCGGTGCACGTGATCACATGTGGTGACGTAGATAAATTGCAAGTGGGGAATTATTTTATTTGATTGAAAAAGCTTAAATAAAATTTAAATGTTAATATAATCTGGGTGGGGGATTCCCCATGCTGAGCTGTCTGTGATTTTTAATTTTATTGTTTTTTATTTTTTTGTATCAAAAACATCCACACCAAATTTGATTTTAAGATAAGAAAGGAATAAAAAAAATAAAAACATGCTACCATTTTATTTGATTGAAACAAAAAATTGAAAATTAATATAATTATAGAATATTAGTAATTTAGAATAAATTTAAAAAAAAAAATTTTAGATAAGTTATGGGCCGATGAGGTCAATATAAAAAAAATAATGATTTTTATTTAAGATATAGTAGTACATTATGATAAAATTATTGAAGACAATCAAGTGTAATATCACGTAATTATTTAAAATCAATGTTAATAGTGAATAAGTTTTTAAATAAAATAATTATTTTTTTATTACAAAAAATTTTATATCATTATAAATATTGTTTAATAAAGAAAGAAATCGTTAACGACTTAAGATTATTTTTTATTAGAATAATTACCGGAGAATAAGAGTCCATTGATTTTGCATAAATAGAGCATGGTTTTAAATAAATGGAATGGTTTATACTTTTTTTTTTCGTGATTATGTGATTTGGTATATCTTAAATTTGCATTTTCTTGGTCTGAGCGGGACCTTTAGAAAATACTGTTAACAAACTTTTAAAATGTATTTCCAGATTTGATTGATTCTTGAGCATCAATTGCAGGCACTTTCTTCCTGTGCGTTTATAGCTGCTAATGTTATCCTCCATGCATCCAGAGCGGTTCAATTTAAGCATTTGGATGACTTACTTCCTCCTATAATTCCGTTATTAACCTTACAACCCCACAGCCTACGTGGTTTTACCCAGGTCAGTTTCTTGTGAAGCTGAAGTTGATGAGTGCACCTTTCTTCTTATCCCTTGTTATGGTAAAGTCTTGTGCTCTTATTGTATCAAGTAATATGGTAACCTTTTCAATATTTTCTGCAGTTGTTGGTATCCCAAGTTCTTTTCAAATTGTTTCCTACTTTGGACTCCGGAACCTCTCAAATAATGCCTTTAGAGAAAACGTACTTTGAGGATTAGAAATCCTACCAGGCAAAGAACACTGACTGTATGAGGTATGATACATGTCTACATCTTTACGCATCTGAGTTCAGTAGATTCCTTTTTTGAAGAATTATTCTATTGTTGATTAAAATTTTCCGACGTCAAGATTTTATGTTGACTTAGAAGAAACAGTTTAAAACTTCTTGTCAATGAATTCACCGCTATGATTTAACTTTTGTATTTGTGAGATTGTACCTGTTTATATGGTTAATAATGTCTTAAATTTTTATCATATTATTTTGATTTATTTTTCATTTTTTCAGCTTACGGGCATCAATGGAAGAATACCTTGATGCATATAATCCTGATCTGTCCATTACTCCAGCTGGAAATTTTGTCAATCATGTTGAGGTTAGAGACTTCTTAGTTAAAGTTTATTAGAACCTACTTTCATCCTTTTAGAAATAGAATCCTAGGTCAAATGATTGGGGACGTCATAAGAAATATGTCATTGTAAGTTGAAAGTATGAACAATGATTCAATTGCAAAGATTTCAACCATACTCTGGCGGCAAATACAAATTATATAATGAATTGGGCGGTGAATGTTGATGGATGATACTGATGTGTGTAAATAATGTATGAATAAGTTCAACATCCCTCGTGGAGCGACTACTCAACTTTCTTAATGTAAGCTGTTGGTACAAGAATTGTCCGTAACCACTCTTCACGGTCAACGTGGAATGATCTAGTTAGTGAGATATGAGGGCAAGGTAGTTGTTTGTTGGATGACAATTTTTATACCGGAAAATGATTATAAACGTGGCTGTTTCCAACAAAACTTTACCTCCTAAGCCTGTAAAAAAAAATAAACATCTCGGAGTGATGCCAGGAGGGGTTCTCGACCAAAAAACTCTGATGTTTAAGTCAGAAAAATAGTAGAAGAAAAGGAATGTATTTCCGACAAAAACAACAAGAAGGAGCCGGAGAATAGCTTGAAAAGGGAGAAAAGTATATAGGAGATACCCAACGGAGATAGAGAACAGTATTGGTGATGTTCTCTCAAATCCAGGTTCCCAAGTGCTATAGAGTTAGTCTCCTCAATTGTCAAAGTTCCAACAAAACCAACCCTCTGTCGTCTAAAGAAATTTGGTTTATATAGTGCCCTTACTCTGAACAGTGATGTGATTTGATATCAGAGAATGAGAAAGATGTGATATCTAACATGAGCCAATGTGCAATTGATTTTGTTTAATGATACTTTCACATCTGCAGACTTTGTAGGCCTATCACCGTCCTATCGCTTGAAAAATAGTCAGAGGATGGGATGGTTGCTTTTTACAGGCTAATTATCATCAATCATTCCTATTTTTGAGCGGGAGGTTCACGTGTTCGCTAATACCCTGACCAGGGGCTTCTTATGAACCATCTGTGAAAGGAATCCTAGCTTGAGATGAGTCCCCTAAGAAGCTATCCGGATTACTGGGCCGACGATTTGCATCAACTTTTATCGTCGGATGCCTGAGGCGTACTGTTGATAACCGCAAAATTCCTGAGAAGGAACCCTCTCCCTTGGTACCTGAAGCGATGATAATCTTAAGGTGCCTGTGGTTCTCCTGAGACGAAAGATACCTGGGACGAAATTTGTCTGAGACCACAAGATCCCTGAACTGGGAGATACCAGGGGCGGAATTTGCCTGAAACAATGGATTCCCTAAGAAGGGGACGCTTGGGGCGAAATATACCTGAGACGGGAACTGTGTGGGATTACCCCTGATCTCCTACCACGTGTCTTACTGACGGATATTCAATTCTTACCTGAGATGGTGGACTCCCTGAACCGATGGACAACTGAGAAGCCGGAAGCATTAGGCCGGGGTGTCTGGGACGGAATACACCTAAGAAAAAAGTACTCTAAAATTACACCTGAACCCTATCACGTATCTTATCGATTGGATGCACATATATTACCTCCCTATTTTCCCCCAAATATAAGCACTTGATTCTTCCTTGCAGCTTTTCTTTTATTTCATTTATCTCTTTTCATTCTTTTTATCTTTCTTCTTGGTTGGAATCTCTTTTTCTAATTTTTCAGGATGTCAGGGAAGAGCTGAGATGTTCAATGGCAAAGGATGTAGTGACTATCAAGAATGAAAGCTTAAAAATTGGTGAATATCCTGACTGTACAAGAATATGGTCTAATCTTGACAAAGAAGAATTGCTTACCCAGTTACCTAAAGTTTCATCGTTAGATTTTCAAAAAAAAAAAACTACTCTCTCTAAGCATGAGAATCAAGATAACAGTTCCAGTTCTTTTTTCGGAAATAGAGAAACCTACAAACATCTTCTAGATATGTATAAAACTTGATATGCAACTAATTGTAATTTTTGCCCTTTTATGTGATTAGTGCAGTATTCTTCATGCATTTATCAGTAACCATAAAACCATATGTCTGTATTTATTTTGCCATTTTCCTGCATAAATTAATGGACGCAATTTTGTTTTTATGTTGAAAGCAGAAAGGGGAAAGGAAGATGAGCTTTTCGATCAGGTATTGCAGGTTAGGAGTCTGGTTATGGAAAGGATAAGAGCATGTCGACAACAGTTTATCTTTGTTGCATCATTACTTGATCGAATTCCTAACCTTGCCGGTGTGGCACGGACATGTGAGGTATGATGTTGGTGCTTTTCATATTTTTATTGAGTTTTTGCATAAAGTGGTGGTTGGGGCAATGTCAGTATGTTGATTGTTAATCTTGGGGAGCAATGTAATATTTCTGATATAAATTTTAATAATTAAAGTTATATTGTCACATAATATTAATTATTTCTGGAAAGTAGATGATACATGACGTGAGTCTTAGCTGTACCATATGGTATGTCATTACTTTTTTGGCACCACAAATGCAAGAACCTCCAAATAACTTTCACTTTAAGTGGTTAGGAAAATGTAACAATTTTTTATTTAGCTGGTGGGTCAATGGGTCATCAAACACTATCTTTCTTTTCGATAACCTGTGGTAACATGTTTGTTTATCTCTTAAATTTTTTATATCCTCCTCTTCTGCCCCTGGTGATGATGTGTCCTAATTTTCAGCAATTTATTCAGCTTATCCATTGTTCTTGCCAATTTGTTGGTCACAGGTATTTAAGGCTTCTGCATTAGCCATTGCAATAATTGCATGAGCAGCATCAGATATGCATCTTTCAGCATCTAAACTGATAACTGGGTTCTTGCCTAGATGTATCACCATAAAAGAAGTTTATGGACAACAGTCCATGAAATTAGATTTGCACAGATGTTTCTTCCCTGCTTCATAGAAAGACAATTTGACTAGCTTCAGGTAGCAGTAGTTAACTGCAGTTAACTACTGACTGATTCTGCCATTGTTGTTGCATTATAAGACCTCATTTCGTCATCTTTATTCAGTGATTATGGGTTGCATCTCCTCTTTAAAAGATTTATTTGTGGTTCTTATAGATGCTTCTAAACTTATCTTGTAAGTACGATATAAAATAAATTTATTTCTAGTTTTCAACAGTATTTGGTTATCAAATTATTTACAATCATCTCATTTTACAGTGTCACAACAGAGAAGTGGGTTCCAATCGTAGAAGTTCCTGTTAATAGTGCGAAGTATTTCTTAGATGGAAAGAAGCGGGAAGGCTTCTCCGTCTCGGGGTTGGAGTAGACTGCAAATAGTATACCTCTTGGTAGGTACACGTTTCCGAAAATGACGGTACATAATATTAATACAATCCAAAACATCTTTGTCTTAAGTTCTCGTTATCCATTAGCGAAAGCATTAATCTGCATTTATAGATTGAAAATAAAAAACAGAAAGGGTTCAATTTTTCTCAAAAAATTATACGGATTGAAGTTGTTTCATCTTCTTGCCAGGTGTTGGTAGTTGCGCGTGAAAAGGAAGGTAGGTATACCTGTGGAAATAATCCACATGTTGGATGCTTGTATTGAGATTCCACAATTAGGAGTTGTCAGAGCACTCAACGTCTATGTCAGTGGTGCCATTGCTCTCTGGAAGTATACTCGACCGCATAGATTTCACTAATTCTTTATTCTTTATGGGTATATCTACAGTGTTTATGAATCGTAATGGCCTATTCTTATCCATTATTTATTGGTAAAGCATTTATTTAATTGGGGATGTCTAGGTGTGGATTTTCTTCACATTTTGTAGCCTTACGGAATGTGACTCACAGAAAATTAGAATGAGCACTGTGGCACGGATGAATGGAAAAGTCCAAATACTAGAGTGGTTTGACAATGAGACAAACATGGATGCTACTAAGGCATGAACTCTCAGCTGCATCTTTTCACTTTATTACCCCAAATATTAATAGAGAAAAAGAATTTGTTCCTAAGAACCGAATTATTTTCCTTCTAGTAATTTTCAGGAAAACGCCTTCTTAAAGAGTAAAACACCGCTGTGATATGGTAAAACTCTTATCAGGGGCGAACTGCAACTTCATTGTATTTATCTTTTTTGTTGCAATCTGGGGTTCTGCACCTTCGCAAGCCAAGGTTTTTATTTTTCTAATGGATGAAGAACCTGTTATTTCTCTCA
Organism: Trichilia minutiflora; assembly: GCA_035590515.1. NCBI lineage: Eukaryota > Viridiplantae > Streptophyta > Magnoliopsida > Sapindales > Meliaceae > Trichilia > Trichilia minutiflora. The sequence goes on along the minus strand of JAVXUL010000010.1, from coordinate 9,131,771 downwards.
ACTGAAAAATTCTACGACAGGTCTGCTGGATTTACCTTACTTATGTTAGTTTTCTTCTTTCTTGGTAGTTTTTTTTTTTTTTTTAAATATTTATAAATTTGAGGTTTTGATTCGTTTGCTTTGGACAATTGATTATCTTCAGCACTACAGTATAGGAATGAGGTAGACAGTATGACGTACAAAGAGAAAATCAGCAGCGGGGATGACAAACACCGACCTTTACAGCTACACTCATTTACTCATTGGGTTCGCAATCCACAGAGATTCTGAAAAGCTATAAGTTACGGTTAAAAATTAAGAGAGATACCGTTTCAATAATTTTCACCAACTCAGAGGACAGTGTCCCAACTCCAAGATCGTGATGTTGACACTACAGTAAACAGAACATAAATTTTCACCGATCGAGATATCCACTTAATTACATGATAAACAAATCTCACCTCGGATCTGGATATCATAAGATCAACACTATATCCAGATCATTGATATTCCGACAATACTTAAGGGGACTTAATGACATGGAAAATAAATCTTATTCTGGATATAGAGAACAATACTCCAATTTCGAGGTTGTGATATTGATCCCACAACAAATCAACAAATGGAGGATTATATACAAGACTGCCACCACGTGGGAAATGAATCCCATGATCGACCTCAAAGTCGAGATGTCGATGCCATGATTGGAGAGCTCGTACCCATATCGTGTTCAAGGCTTCTTCCTTAGTCATATGAGAAGCAAATCCTATCATCAACCCCGACCTTAAGATTGAGATACAAATGTCATGATCAGATGGCCAGTACCTGTATTGTGTTACAACTAAGAGTCCTACTTTAACAAAAATCAAAGAGATGCGTCATTCCAATTTTTAAGATCTGAAAATTGAAACATCAAATATCAATACTTCGTTTAAAAGTATTGATATTGTTACTTTACCAAATCACAACCAAGAGAAATCAGAGCTATGAATTATAATTTCACACAAAGAACGTCTTACAAAGATTAATCAATAAGTCTCAATTACACTCACAAGAGAACAAGCTTCAAGAAATCAAGAACTCGACAAAGAAGAATGAAAACAAATTTCAGAGGAATTTTCAAAATTTAAAATCCAAGGAAAGAGAGTTTTTAATACACGTTAATGCAATCACAGCATTTATGTATTTTATATAGAACAAGAAAAAGTCACCTAAGTTATTGTTACACCCTTAGAATTTTTAACAAAATCTTTCCTACCTAACTTCAACTAACAACCTTCATAACTGCCTGCAACTTGCATTAAACTCTACGACTTGCTTCTAGCCTTCCAGGTTTCAGGTTCCAGCTAGCATATTCAACTTGCAACTTGCAACAAATTGCCTCACGAATTGCTTTTCCTCTCTCTACTAAGATTGCTATAATACATTTTGAATCACATCTCAACAATCTTCACCTTAATTCTAAATACATTTCTACATTCTTCTTATAATTCCTCTTCTCAAAACTAAAGCTTCTTGAAGACTTAACTCCTTCTACAAGCTCTATCTTCAATTTTGGTTGCTTCAACCATTTCTAAGCATTCAACTCCCTTTTCTGTCATACGATTCAATCATGCTACTATCTTAAAGTCATTTTTCTTCTATTAGTAACATCATTATCTCCAAGAGTTAGTACTCTTCCAGTTGAATCTTCTGCAAGAACTATTTGAACTTTGAGATTGACACAGCCTTTGTTAAAACATCTGCAGGGTTATCTCATCTCAATTATATTATTGTACCCAAATATAGATAGTCTTATTATATTATAGTCCGGTGAGTTCATTTGTCGTATCCACAAGGAGTGTTTTTTCTAATATTTCAATTAGGTTATGCCCAAGTTAAAGTCTAATAGTAAAAGTCCAAAAGTAAAGGTAGAATAAATGATGGATCAATTTTAAGAAAAAATTATCAAATAAAGATTAAATATAAATTAAAATACTAAGACTTTAGAAATTGATATTTTCGGATAATGGTAGTAAACTAAATACCTTATTTAACTTAATTGAAATTAATTAAAGAGTTATCCCAATCAGAAGATGAAAATCGTTTAATGTACAAAAAATATATTTTCTTCAAAAAATCAATATTTGATTAAAATCATGTCTTTAAATTAATTGATAAAACATGTAAGAAAAACATTTAAGACATTTAATATTCAAAGTATTTTTTTGTATCATATGTTTACAATGAACCAAAGAAAGTCTTTTTAAGCATTCAATGTATCAAATATCTATATAAAAATCAAAGAGTTTAAATACTTAAAAATATATTTTAAAATATAAAAATGCAATTAATCAAAAGAATTTAACACTAAAATCAAAGATATGATCTAAAGAACATTACATACATCCTTAGTATCAACCTCCTAACCTTAGCTAGTATTTTAGAAAGACATAGAGATGAAAGAACAAAATTTTATTGCAAACTAATTCTATTACATTCCAAAATATAAAATAGTCCTCTTATTAATAGGCAAATATGAAAGCTAAATATTAAAGTAGGTAGTTATAATATTTGATAATTAAGTTATAAACTTTGACAAATGAAGTTGAAATATTCTATTTGCCACAAAAATATCATGAAAGATCTCAAAAATCAATGATTTAGCTTTTATGATAAACATAAATATTGTAGATATTTGACTCATCTCTCAAATGCCACTTGTCTTAGGTCAATCCAAAATTTTTATTAAAAGATATAGGCAAAATACTAAAGCATGGTCGGGTTAGACCAGAACAACAATTGAGCTTGATTGATAGCTTCAAAAATATAACTTCGAGCCTGAATTGATGGTTGGACCAAATATAAAAGTTTTAACCCAATGAGTTAACTTTCTAATGGATCAAGATTTATTCAATGTCTATCTTAGATAAAAGTTATGAACTTTTTATTTTCACTGCATTAAAATAAAAATTAATTAAAATTACAAACAAAGTAAATTTTACATCAAAAACTAAAAATGTGCATAAATAGAGAGAGTTAATACAGAACAAAATAAGAGAGTTGTCAAAAATTAATTCT
>JAVXUL010000010.1:9111426-9128632 GCA_035590515.1 Trichilia minutiflora | reverse complement strand
TATATATTAATTTGATTAATATATAATATTAATTATATTTGTATTTATCCATTAATAAAGATTAATGGAAAAAGAAAATATTTATAAAACTTAGCCAATGGTAACATGCCATGTGTAATCCATTATCTATATTTTTTTTATTTTGTTTTATTTATTCAAACTAAACCAATCACAAGTGAGATTGGTGCTTACACATTGGCATCCATCAAAAAGTGGATTTGAATTGGTTTTATTTCAATTTTTGGCTTCTTCTTCTTCTAGCTCACGGACAGAGAGTAATGCAGCCATGAATGAAAATTTTCTTCATTTTTCTTCATATTTCAAGAAAAGAAACCAAAGAAAAAAGAGAGAAAATGGAAGATAGAAATAGAAAAATTGTTTTCTTATATTTCTAGTCTTTTAAACATGTGTATGTGTTGGTTTTCTATGTGTAGAAAACCATGATATGGCTTAGGGAAGCCATAAACATTTTATAGGTTTTCAAAGGTGCCATTGAAATCATTGAAGACATATTGGTGTGTGCATGCTTTGGAGATAAAGGGCAAAGCTCATTACTTGTTCCAAGTAAAGTCCTAGAGGTATATTTAATGCCTTAAGTGTTTAAATTGTTTAAACCTATGAAAAATTCAAAACTATGCATAAATAGCACAATTAGTGATCCTAGGAAGCTAAACTAGTTCTAAGCAATTTTCAGCTAAAAACTCAAGTTTACAAAAAATGGGTAAACTGAAACAGTAAACAGGTTACTGTTCTAACGAAAAATTAGAGTCAATTTGTTGATTTTGTTGAAATCGATTAAACCGCTTTAATTAGATTATAAGTTGGATTTAAAACATTAGGAAACGAGTTACTGATCGAGAAACGAAAAATTTTACTCGATTACATATAAATTGACTTTAAAAACCCTGACTTAGAATATATTATACACATGTAAGTTATATTCATGCTTTAGAAATAAGGAATAATGTGATTATTGGCATATATGTGATTAGGCGACGATACGTGAGAGAGAAATCCGAGTGAGATGCCAAAGAATGAAGAAAATTAAGAAGTGTATACCTTTCCTAGACAGTGAATAAACCTTTTTATCTTTTTTATCACCTTTATGATGTTTTCTAATACTTTTTAATATTTGTAAATATTTTATATAAGTTCAATTTCTTACGTTTGATGCTTTTCCTTTTTATGTTTATTACTTTTGACTTATAAGTTTATCCATGTATGGTTTGACCTAGAATATTTAGTTTAAATGATGGCCGGAGGCTAATTATAAACTGAATTACATTATGTATAATTTTCTAAAAGATTTTGTTTATTTATAATTTATTGATAACTATTGTGATCTTTACAGATTGTATGAATATATGTATATATAGTGGTGATTACTTCTATGGAGGTCAGAGTTGATTGTTTACTATAGCTACAGGATAGTAGTCTAAGGCGAATTTGAACAAAGACCGTCTAGGTGAGTGAAAGTCCACAGATGGGGGATGATATAAGGTGTGATGTTGATAAGATTGTAATTCGACCACCTGTGAATCTCGTCAAGGATAGTCACGAATGTCATCACGTGATTACTCAAAGCCAATAGCAATGGTAGGCTGATTTTCAAACTAAACCATGTATTATTTATAAATCTCATTGTTTTCACTTGCAGAAAAAATCCATTGACGTTCTCGGGGTTGTCCAGGACCAGAGTAAACATCAAAAAGAGTGGTCAACCCAATCACTTTATGATAGTTCATATTTTTAAATTTGATCAAATATTTTAAATGAAATCAATTTTAAAATAATTTTTAAATCTTTATATTATATTTTAAAATATTTTATTTTAAGAAATTTTATATTTAGAAATATTATTTATTATAATATTTTAGTTTACTCACGGAGTATACTCTTGTATACTCACCACCCTTACTTTCTAGTTTCAAGAAAAATGAGCTAGCAGAGTGATTTTACGTGGTAGTGATACCCTCAATTTAAGAGAAAACAAGTATAATTCTAATTCGACTTATACCTATTTCAATCTAAGTCCATTGGGGTTATCAAAACTTTTGTGATTTGTGTATTGATATTTCATGCCTTGTAATCATACTTTGTAAACAATTATAAAACTTATTATTGTTATTATTCACTTGAGTCTTTTATCTTTATATTTTCATGATTTGTTTTGTGGATTATAAAGCGATTTAAATATTTAGAAGTGTTTGAGATTGAATTGAGAAACTGATAGAAGTTTAGATATTTTAAAAGAAATTATTGGAAGTGTTTTAAATATTGTTTTAGAAAATGGGATTTTCAAAGACCTTACAGATAGACTCTCAAGATGTATTCATAGCACTTGAGTACATATTGGGAGTTTATGACTATTGTCACATGAGGGGGCTCATAGGTCAGGGAGTGACAAAGAAAGTGAATTAGGCCTTGAATGATTTAAAATTCAAGTTCTCTAATTCAGACATTGAATAGAGAAAGGCAAAATGAAACAATTGATGATGTTCTTATCGGAGGCACTAGATTACTCTCTAATATTAATCAAAGATGTAACATTGTTGTGTATAAACTTGTAGATTATAAAAAAAGCTACGACAAATCAAAATTGGATTACTGCAATAAATGAAGATCTATTTTTGGTTGAGAAAAACAAAATATAAGAGTTAGTTGATCAACTCTAAAACAAAAAATGTGATTGTGGTCAATAGAACCAGGCTCAATGCTAATGACTCAATCAACAAACATAAAGCTAGACTCGTGGTTAAAGGATATACTCAAATATTCGGTGTGGACTACTCAGACACTTTTGCACCAATAGCAAGACTGGACACCATCAAGCTCTTCCTCACCATTACAACATAAAAGAACTAGAAGGTGTACAAGTTAGATGTCAAGTCATCATTCTTGAATGGTTTTTTACACAAGGAGATCTATGTAAAACAACTGAAATGCTATATGAAAGAAAGGGAAGAAGATAATGTCTATCTCCTTAAAAAGGCTCTTTACAAAATTGAAGCAAGCTCTAAGAGCTTGATACAACAAAATTGATAACCATTTACTTAACTTAGGTTTTGAAAAAAGCTTATTAGAATCCACCTTGTATGTCAAATGTTATGGAACTAACACTTTGGTTATTTCACTTTATGTTGATGACCTGTTAGTTATAGGAAGTAATGCAGATCAAATTCAAGATTTCATACAGGAGATGATGAATGTGCTTGAGATGATAGACCTTGGACTTATGTCTTACTTCCTCAGCATGAAGATCAAGTAAAATCAAGGTGAAGTTTTCATTTGGCAGAAGAAGTACGCAAAATAAATACTTAAAAAGTTTCAAATGAAAGATTGCAAGGAGATGAGCATTCCAATGAATCAAAAAGAAAAGCTGAGTAAAGAAGATGAATCCGAGAAAGTTAATGAAATACATTTTAGAAGTTTGGTGGGATGTCTAATGTTGCTAACAGCAACAAGGCCTAACATCTTGAATGTTGTAAGTATTCTTTCTCGCTACATGCACTATGCAAGTGATATGCATTTAAAAGCAAGTGACATGCATTTATGACAAAGGCATAATTGATTTTGGAGTCAAATTCAAAAGGAATGGAAAGTTCAAGTTAGCTAATTTTTCTGACAGTGATTGGGATGGCTCGATTGATGATATGAGAAGTATCTCAGGATACTGTTTTAGTTTTGGATCAGGTGTGTGTTTTTATGGAGTTCTAAGAAGTAAGAAATAGTAGCTTGATCTACAGTAGAAGCAAAGTTTGTTGCTACAGTAGCTGTTATGAACCAAGTATTATGGCTGAGGAAAATCTTAAATGATCTTTATCTTCGATAGGAAGAAGAAACTAAGATTTTCATTGACAATCAAGCTACAATAGCTATTTCACATAATCTAGTTTTTCATGAAAAAAAACACTTCAACATCAAATTATTTTTCTTGAGCGAAGTCGCAAACGAATGGGATATAATTCTTTTTTATTGCAAAACAAATGATCAATTAACTGATGTTTTTACCAAACCATTATCAGTTAGTAAGTTCAAGTCTTTGATATTGAAGCTCAGTATTTGTCGATCCTAAAGTAAGGAGAAGTGTTATTTACTATGTTTTAGGACTATAATTTAATTTTCATAGACGTTTTTCATTTAGTTTGAATTATTCAATATTTTATTTTCTAATTTTTAGGAGTTTACTGTTTTTAACAGTGTTGAATCATGGTTGATTTCTAAATCCATATAGTGGCCAGTTATGCTTTTAGTTATATTTTAGATGGCAATTGAATCAGATTTTTAATTATGTTTGCATCAAAAAAATTTCTCTGCTTTTGTCATTCTCTTCACTTTATCGTTGCTGCTCTTTTATTCATCAACAAACATATTTTATTTTGATTTTTCAATCAAAATAACAAATTAGCAAATCATGTCACAAATTGCCATCCCTAGACTCGTTAAGAAGGATTTTTGAACTCAATAATCAAAGCAAAATATGGGGTACGTTTTAGTATTTCATATGCCATATATGCCCAATTTAGAATGATCATAGAACAAGGTTAATAAAGAGAGGTTATTAAATGCCTTGAGCGAAGCACCTTAGCACGTGATCAAAGAAACAAGTAAATAACGAGAGAGATTATTAATTGCCTTGAGTGAAGTATTAATTGCCAAGAGGAGAAGGAATGAATCACTTCAGCACAGCAACTGTGATACGCAAAGGTGTATCTAAAAGAAAAGAAATAATATTACCAAACTACTTTTATGACTGTATAAAGTGAAGTATTGATTGCCAAGAGGAGAAGGAATGAATCACTTCAGTACAGCAACTGTGATGATCTTTTCACAATGAAATATTTTTAATTCAGTTTTAAATAATTATAAGACGCAAAGGTGTATCTAAAAGAAAAATAATATTACCAAACTACTTTTATGACTCTATAAACAAGGGGTGGAACGACAAAAGATAAGTATCTATTTTAACTAATTATAGAAATGATACGACGCAATAAACAAATCTTTGCTTTTCAACAATGAAATATTTTTAATTCAGTTTTAAATAAACGTAAGACGCAGAGGTGTTTCTAAAAGAAAAGCAATAATATTACCAAACTACTTTTATGACTTTATAAGCTGCAGGAAAAAGGGGTGGAACGACAAAAGATAAGTATCCATTTTAAATAATTATAGAAATGATACGATGCAATAAACAAATCTTTGTTTTTCTTGCTTAACATTGTAGAAATCAATGGAAATGAACAAAAACAACTCGTTTGAATTTGCCATGAAAGGACAATGGGATGATCTTGTTAAGGCCTATGAGAGTAACCCCAAGGCTAGAGCGGCAAAAATCACAAAATCAGAAGACACAGCTTTGCATGTTGCTGCTGCAAGCGGGCAAACTAATATTGTACGGAAACTGGTGGAAACCATGGGAGAAAATGCATCAAACATTCTGAAAATCAAAAATGGGAGAGGTAATACCGCTCTTCATCTCGCTGCAGCTACAGGAAATGTGGAAATGTGCAATTGCATGTTGTCGAAAGATCACAAACTTGTTGGTGCTCGCAACAAAGAGGGCGAAACACCTCTCTTCTCGGCAGCTCTTCACGGAAAGAAGACTGCTTTTCTTTGCCTGCATTCTTTTAACAAAGAAAAGGACCCTTCTCTATGTAGAAAAAACAATGACGACACCATTCTTCACTCTGCTATTTCTGGACAATACTACAGTAAGCAATTAGCTTTCTCCATTTAGGAACATTCCTAATGTTTTTGCATTTTATTTTTGAGAAGATTTCTAATTTTAGATTTTTTTATTCTTAATTACACACAGGTTTGGCCTTTCAGATAATACAGTGTTACCCAGATCTCGTAGACGCTGTGAATGAAAATGGTCTATCTCCACTTCATATTCTTGCTACCAAGTCTAATGCATTCAAGAGCAGCACATCCTTTGGCCTGTTTGATCTTATTATCTACAACTGTAAGGAAATTAATTCCACCAGGTCTTCACTTTTTTAAATAATACATAAATGTAAATCCAATCCCCTCAATTTTAATGTGAGCCAAATTCAAAACCACTTAAACAATTGACAGTACAGTCTACTAACTGTTTCTCCAATTAGTCATGAAATTTTCAGCAAATACTAAATACATATATATCAAGACATCAACTCAAAATTACACATTTAGTAATGTGGATCCAAGTTTTGACGGAGAGTTCGATTTTAGGTTGATAAGTTTTGATCAATTATAGGGGCAATAATGAAACTGTTTATCTCCATGGCAGTAAAAGATAGCTAATAGTGTTATCTTACGTGCATGCCAGGTACATCTGTTGAGGTCAGCGAGGACGAATATGTTCCCAACAATTCAAAAGCCAAAAGCAGTCCTAAATATCCTGAAAACTACAGAACATTCATGAACTTACTTCAACCGCTAAAGACTTTGATCCAAGTACTTAGCGGAATATTTGGTAGGGTTAATACACAAAACTGCAGTTTCTCTATCTACAAAACTGCTGTTTCTTGAAAGTGTGATGGAGCAGTTTCTTAACTTTGTTACCGTTTTTTCTTTTCATTGCTCTATTCTCTAACTGTAGTTAAACCAAAGGGTAAGCCAGATGAAGAAAATCCTCACGAGAAAAGCATATATCAAGGTAATAAAGTAGTATCATTGCTTCTTAGGACAGAGTGATTCTAATTAGCATCAAAATATTACACCAACATGACTATATAAATTATAAGGGAATACTTCTATTATTGGCTCTAACCTGAATTTTTGTGAATAAGTTATTCACCTACCAAGAAAGGAAGAAAGAAAAGGTCAACTGTTTCCTCCAAATTGCAGCACGATTGTTCTGCTTTTCAAGCTGATGATGAAGGCCTTGCTAATAATTCTAGGGATAGGTCAGTAACCATCTATCAGGAATTGTTTACTTTTTAAAAGTCGATTAATGCAATTTTCTGTCACATTCGATAGTTAAAGCTTGCAAAAATTAATTAGATGTTAGGTTAAAATTTATAATTCTGTAGATGCTTAAATTTTCTAATTCCGTAGATGCGGCTAATACATATTTTCGTGTTGTATGGTGTGGCAATAGGCATTTCCAGAATAAGCAATATCAGAGAAAAGAAAGTGAGGCACAAATGGGCTAACCTGGTCATGAGTGAACTAGTTCAGCGTGCTTCTATGTACAAGTTTGAGGATAATGAACATTATCCTGAGCATTCTCAATCTGCTAAAGATGAGGACGCTTTTGTAGTTCCTGAAATACAACCTGTTTCTGAGTACGCCGATCAAATGTCAGAGGGCAGAAACACAAACGTAGTCGGAAATTCCTTGACTACAATCCAGGACAAGCATGATAATGGAAAACATCAAATTGGAACAGGTAAACCTTTAATGCATGAGAAAGTCAAATTCATAAAACAAAATGTTCATTTCCAAAATCAAATGTATCCACACCTAAAATTTTCTTATTTTAGAGCCAAATGGAAAAGAGAAAATGGACGAACCTATTCTTCTTGAAGTAGAGCTTAAAGGAATGGACAGATATTCTGACTCGTATTCATCAGTTTTGCAAGAGCTAAGCACCCATCAGAAGAATGTTGAGCTCCTGAATTTTCAGAAGAAAAAAACTCACCAATCACACAAGAATGAGACACCATTCTTGATTGCAGCAAGGACAGGAGTGACTGAAATACTGGAGACAATTCTGGACACATTTCCAATGGCTATCCTGGACGAGAACAGTGAGAAGAAAAATGTTGTACTCTTGGCAGTTGAGAACAGGCAAAGCCACATCTATGAGCTGTTTCTGAAAAGGAAAACAATAATGGAGAATGCATTCCGGCAACTGGACATCCAAGGGAACAGTGCATTGCATCTTGCTGCTACATTCGAAAACTATCGACCTTCTTCACTTATTCCAGGAGCTGCACTGCAAATGCAATGGGAAACCAAGTGGTACAAGGTATGATCTTTCCGTTGTTAATTCTAAAAGCTTCTCTCTTCATTCATACATTTGTTGAGTTTTCATATGCCGCAAATGCATTCAATGCAGTTTGTCAAGGAATCCATGCCACCAGATTTCTTTGATCGGTACAACCACCAAGGCAAAACGCCGAAGGAAATCTTTAATGAAACGCACCAAAATCTAGTCAAAGAGGGTAGTAAATGGCTCACCAAAACCTCTGAGGCGTGCTCTGTGCTTGCAGCACTGATATCAACAGTTGCATTCGCAACTTCAGCAACTGTGCCAGGTGGTCTTAATCAAGAAACTGGTAAACCAATTTTACAAGAAGAGTCTGCGTTTGAAATCTTTGCCATGTCTTCGCTTGCTGCTCTATGCTCTTCAGTTACAGCCTTGATCATTTGCCTAGCAATTCTCACCTCTAGATTCCAAGAAAAAGATTTTGCTATGGACTTGCCGAGAAAGCTTCTTATTGGTTTAACATCCCTCTTCATATCTGTTGTCTCCATATTAGTCTCATTCTGTTCAGGACATTACCTTATTGTTCGAGGCGAGTTGAGATCTGCAGCATTTCCAATATATGCAGCAACATGCTTGCCCATAACTTTTTTCGCTATCGCACAACTTCCTCTATACTTCGATATTTTACTGGCCATCTTCAGAAAGGTTCCCCAACGTAGGTACAAGGTGTTTTGACTGTTTTCTCACTAGATCATCATCAATATTTATGCTCAATAACGGTTCTTTGTAATTTCGATGATGTGATTTCTTTCAATTCAAATGCTCTATTTCTTTCCAATTTGTGATTTATCAGTTAAGGACTTATGTTGTAAAGAGAAATTCAGTGTGCATTCTAATAAAAGTTAATGAAATTCAGTAGCATACACATACAGGCACAGAAAAACTTCCAGCGAGCCTGGCAATCCTTAGGTTCATAGGTTATCATACCGCATATTAATACCCGAAGATTGCTCCTAATTCATTTCACTTTGTGTATAACTAAATCTGATTTTTCCATTTTTTTTCTCTCTACTGCACTCAAAATGAGCAATTGTGTTGTAAGGGAGATGGTATTACAGATAAAATACTTAAATCGAAACAATTTCAGTTTTGAAATCAAGCAGCTCCAATGATTCAACAAAAAAACTTAAACAAACTTTGACAAAGCTACAAAGAACAAAATGCAACAAATGATAGAAACTGAATGCTGATTCGCTCTTTCTTAATTTGTTGTATTAAATTTCATACATCAAACTCTTCTCATGCCTGAAAGTTTATTTCGTAGATTTCGACAACAAATGACAAAAACTGTAATGACACGACTACCAAGTAAAAACTGGGTGCCTTATCAGCATCCATCTTCATTACAACTATAATCCAAAAAAATAAGTCCAGAAGTCTGAAAAAAGAGCATTGACGGTAGAGGTTTAGTAGTTAAAGGTATTGACGTGGAAGCTGACATGGATTAGTGATGATGATGTGTGCATTAGTTGTTATGCAAGTTGGCCAAGTTGTCCTCTATTTGTTACAAGTTGGTACGATAGTTTTTAGTTTTCTTGCTTTTCATTCTTTCTCGTGTTGTATAAAAGAAATGCACAAGTTCTGTAAATAATAGTTTTCAGATTTTTCTAGATGAATGAAATAGAAGTGTTCTCTTCCTTCTGTTGCATTTCTTATTCTTTCCTTGCAAGTTTGCTTCAATACGGTATCAAAGCAATTTTTTGCTAATCAACGAATAGATTCGTAGCCTTTTGTTTCTTTTCCGTCAAAAATTCTTGAAGCTGTAAAATCATGGTGACTCAAGGATGGAACAGCTCCATTTCAACTCGGTTAACTATTGATGATCCTCTTAGCCCCTATTTCCTCCATCATTTTGATAACCCAGGCATAGCATTAGTATCATAGCCATTGACAAGGGACAATTACGCATCATGGAATCGTGCGATGACAATTGCGCTCTCTGTCAAGAACAAGCTTGGATTCATCAATGGTTCCATTCTCAAACCTAATGGTGATGATCTGAACCTAGAAAATTCATAGACGAGGAATAATAATGTAGTGATTTCTTGGATCCTGAATTCGGTTTCAAAGAAAATCTCTGCAAGTCTTATATTTTCTGATTCAGCACAGGAGATTTGGGAGGATCTTAGGGATAAGTTTCAACAAAGCAATGGACCTAGGATCTTTCAACTGAAACAAGAATTGATGACTCACACTCAAGCAAATAACTCAGTCAATGTGTACTTTACGAAGTTGAAGACTTTATGGGAAGAGTTGAGTAATTTCAAACCATCTTGCACATGTGAAAGATGTACGTGTAATGGAGTTAAAGATCTCAATGCTCACTATCAAATGGAGTACATATTATATTTTCTTATGGGGCTAAATGAAAGTTTTGCTCAAGTCAAAGCTCAGATATTGTTGATGGATCCTGTCCCTTCTATAAATAAAGTTTTTTCTTTGGTAGTGCAAGAAGAACGACAAAGACAAACTTCTTCTAACAAAGACCATTCTACTATAATGGCTTTTGCTGCTAAGAGAAATGACACTCAGAAGGGAGGGAATGGTAACAAAATGCAGAAGAAAGAAAAATCTTTCTGTACTCATTGCAATTTTCATGGTCACACTACTAATAAATGCTACAAGATTCATGGATATCCACCTGGTTTTCAGGCAAAACAAAAGCCACAAAAGTTCACAAAATATGTTACTATTAATCAAGTTTCTAAATAGCCATCGTCTAATAATGAAGGGAATAATGAAGGAAAGGTTGAGAGTTTTCTTAAAAATTTGAGCACTGATCAACATCAGCAATTGATGAGGATTCTTGTTGATCATTTAACACCTTCTGCACATGATGGAGATAAGAACAATATGAATGCTTCAGCCTACTTCTTAGGTACCTGTTTTTCTGTGAAAATGAATCCTATGTTTAACTCCTTGAGATACTGGATAATAGATTCGGGAGCCTCTAGACATATATGTTCAAATATCAAGACTTTTAGTTCCATAAAACCATTACGCAATGCCAAAGTTACACTGCTTGATCAATCAAACATACCAGTAAAATTCTATGGTGATGTTCATCTTAGCTCAAATGTGTTACTAAAGGATGTATTATTCTTACCTGAGTTTAAATTGAATCTATTGTCAGTTAGTGCACTTGTGACTGATTCTCAACTGAAGGTCACATTTCTTGATGACCACTTCACTGTCTAGGAGGTCAATACTAGCAGGATGATTGGCAAGGGTAGCAAACTTCAAGACCTGTACATTCTGGATACAAATCAGTGGGCATCTGATACACATAAATTGATGGTACATATTAATAATGTTTCAATTCAGACATGGCATGATAGACTTGATCATTTGTTCTATAGGTTGTTAAACACTCTGCAGAATAAATTGAATTGTGCTGATGTTAAAAATAGTGCAACACCATGTTATATTTGTCCATTGGCGAAACAGAGAAGATTGCCTTTTGTTTTCAATAGCCATTTGGCAAAGTTTCCTTTTGATTTGGTACATTGTGATATATGAGGACCATGTCAAGAATTATCATACTCTGGACAAAGATATTTTTTGACATTAGTGGATGATTGCACTAGATTTACTTGGGTTTACTTGTTAAAACACAAATCTAATGCTTCAACTATCATTCCTAGATTCTTCAAGCTAGTAGATACTCAATTCCAAGGTAAAGTTAGAGTGTTTAGGTCTGATAATGCAAAGGAACTAGCATTCACTGAATTCTTTGAAAAAAAAATGGAGTTTTGCACCAGTTTTCATGTGTACAAAGACCTCAGCAAAATTCTATGGTGGAAAGGAAGCAGCAAAATTTATTAAATGTTACTCGAGCCTTATACTTCCAATCTCATGTGCCTATGCAGCTCTGGACAGATTGCATATTAATTACCACTTTTTTAATCAATAGAATACCTTTTTCCATTGCTGTAGAATAAGTTACCTTTTGAACTTCTCTATAACCAAGACTTTGATTACACTTCATTGAAGACATTTGGGTGTTTAGCTTTTACTTCTACTCTTCCAAGCAAAAGATCAAAATTCCATCCTAGAGCTAGCAATTGTGTTTTTCTAGGATATCCTCCAGGAGTCAAGGGTTACAAACTTTATGATGTTTAACACAAACAAATTCTTATTTTCAGAGATGTAATCTTCCATGAAAATGTCTTTTTATTCCATCATAAAGGTCATGAAGATGTTCTAGTAGATCCATTTCCTGAGTTAGTTCTGCCTAATCCACATTCTGAAACAGAAATTCCACAATATACACATCCTTATTCATCTGATTCTGTGGATCATACTTTATCTGAAACCACCCAACCTGAATCATCAATACATCCATCAAATTTTCCTTGCATTCCCAAGAAATCAAGCAAGGCAGTTAAACCTCCTTCATATCTTTAGGACTTCCATTGTCATCTGTTATCTGATTCAGATCAGATACATATGTCCTCAATAAATAAAACATTTCTATTACATAAAGCCTTATCATATGATTCTCTATCTCCAACATACAAGCATTTTGCATTGTCTGTCTCTTGTCAAGTTGAGCCTCAATTTTATCATGAAGCTGTGAAAATTCCACAATGGAAAGCTACTATGGACAGTGAGCTGCAAGCACTTGAACAGAATAATACCTGGTCTATTGTTCCTCTACCACCAGGAAAGCACTCCATTGGATGCAAATGGGTGTATAAAATCAAATACAAATCAGACGGCTCAACTGAAAGGCACAAAGCAAGATTAGTTGCCAAGAGATACACTCAACAAGAAGGTGTGGATTTCATTGACACTTTCTCACCTGTGGAAAAATTGGTTACTGTGAAGGTTGTATTAGCATTAGCAGCCAGTCAATCATAATAGCATCTCATTCAATTAGATGTCAATAATGTTTTTCTCAATGGTGATTTGTTTGAAGAAGTATATATGGATATTCCTTTGGGGTATCATGGTAAGGGGGACTATTGTAATTTAGCAAGAACAAAACAGACAAGACAGTTAGTTTGCAAGCTTCATAAGTCACTCTATGGCCTTAAAAAAGCTTCAAGGCAGTGGTATTCAAAATTCTCACAATCCTTAATCAATCATGGTTTCACATAATCAAAATCAGATTATTCTTTATTCACAAAAGGGCCTGCAATATCAGAAATACAATCTACAAAGTTTCTCCTTGAAAGCCAATTCAAACTCAAAGATCTAGGATCATTGAAATACTTCCTTGGATTGGAGATAGCTCGATCTAAGAAAGGAATTGTTCTTTCTCAGAGAAATTACACTTTGCAGATACTGGAAGATGCAGGGTTACTTGGTTGCAAACCTGCCAGAGCTCTAATGAGTTCTGATCTCCATCTCAGTGCCACAGATGGTGTGTTGCTTTTTGACCCTTCTCAATATCGAAGACTCATTGGAAGAATGTTGCATTTAACCATTTCCAGACCTGATATTACTTATGCAGTTCACAATTTAAGTCAGTTTGTTTCTCAGCCAAGGATACCACATTTAAAGGCTGCATACCAGGTCCTTCGATATTTGAAGTCTAATCCAGGCCAAGGCTTATTCTTCTCATCCTCATCAGGTGTTCAATTGAAAGCTTTTTCAGATGCTGATTGGGGAACTTGTCCTGACTCTAGAAGGTCTATTACAGATTTTTGTATTTTCCTTGGTGAAGCTTTAATCTCTTGGAAAGCTAAAAAGCAGACCACAGTATCCAGATCTTCTGTTGAGGCAGAATACAGAGCCATGACAGCAACCTCAAGTGAATTGTTATGGATAACACAGCTACTAAAAGACCTTCACATTTCGACTTCTCAACCTGCCCTCATGTTTTGTGATAATCAGGCTGCTGTGCACATAACTTCTAAACCAATTTTCCATGAAAGAACCAAACATATAGAAATTGATTGCCATTTCATCCGAGAAAAGATACTTGCTAGCCTCATAAAACTGCTGCCTATTTCTTCTGAAAATCAATTGGCAGACTTATTCACTAAGCATTTACCAGTTCAGAGATTACTTCATTTGTTGTCCAAGATGACTGTCATTAATCTTTACAAGCCATCTTGAGAGGGAGTATTGACGTGGAAGCTGACATGTATTAGTGATGATGATGTATGCATTAGTTGTTATGCAAGTTGGTCAAGTTGGTTTCTATTTGTTACAAATGGTTAAGATAGTTTTTAATTTTAGATTCTTTCTCGTGTAGTATAAAAGCAAGGTACAAGTTCTGTAAATAACATATTTCAGATTTTTCCAGATGAAAAGATAGAAATGTTTTTCTTCTTCCTGTTTTCTGATTCTTCCCTCTGCAAATTTTCTTTAATATCCTGGAAAATTCAATCAACCAGTTCATTTAAGCAACTAGATATCAACCTCTCTCTTGAATTTTAACAGAAACATTTAAAATGAATTGTGGGGTTCTCAGTAGATAGTGATTAAATTAGATGGTCTCTCGTATCTGGAATTCCCTTTTCTTTTTCCCTGTAGAATATCTGAAACAAAAGATGATGATCAACAAAAAATGAGCAATAAGAAATGAAACAGACCATCATAGCCTGTGGTGGGGAAACACCTACAAGTGGGTGGATATGATGATCATTAGTTCGTAGTAACGACGATTAATCAATGTCAACCTATAAAACCCAAAATGAGCAAATATTAGCTCCTCTTTTTGATCATCAATGCTTCTACTGTATAGGTTATTACTACAATTCTTTTTGTATCAATAAATTACTGCATCCCATTGTCGAAATGGAATTCATCAAATTTAGGACAGAGATGGATGGTTATTTAATACGAAAACAGCATGGGACAACGAACTAGGACGGCAATCAGTAGCAGAGCAGGGAATGGAAGGTCACTATTAAGTGGGCAATTAAAATTTAGAAGTTGGTTTTCAATGGATTGATGTCATAATCAGTGGAGAAACTAACTTTGTCTTTTTCTTTTTTCCAATTAGTGTTCGACACTTTAGTCAAAGATTAACCGAAATTTCCGTTAAACAAGTTTCATTTAAATTCAATTCAAAAGAAAATTTGAAAAACTAATTTAGGAAAGAATGGTTCAATTTCAATGTATAATACAATTTAGATCATCTATGAACAAGTTTAATTGAAACCCATATAAGAAGTAAACATCTTGATAATAACTTTCATAAGTGACTCATAACTCTCTAATCTTAAAAGAAACCTATCAACCTTATTATAATTATAAAAAACTATTATTTAAAAAGTAGAAAATCATCATAATCAATGCCCAATAACTTCATTCAATTATTTATAAAAAAATCTATATAATAAAATGAAAACATGATAAATAATTCATAAACTCTTTTTTTTTTGTAAAATATTATCAAGTGAGGATTAAGAGAATTTAAAAAATTATTCTATCAACCTTAATTTAATAATAAATATCAATAATAAAAGGTTAGTATTGTTAAAAAAATTTAAACTTTCTTAATTATTTTTTAAAGTATGATTTATGTTTTATGCTTATAACCCAATTCAAAGAAATAATCTAAAAAATTCTCATTAAAACAAAGTTTTTTTTTTTAAATTTGAAAAAATTTTGAACCTTCAAAATTTTAATAAGAAGACGAATGTCATCAAATTAACAATGAACCCCAGTATGAATTGAGAATAATTTGTTCAACAACGACGAAAATTAGTCAACACTACAGAGAAATACCTTTAATAAAAATAACCTAAGGCAAATAGTAGAGTTGAAGAAAAGGGGGTCAGTCAGCCCGTCATTAACGGAGAAGACAATCCAATTTGACGGTGGATTGTTTTTCTTTTTCTTTTCCTTTTTTTTAATTTATCTTTTCCTTAATATTTATCTTCTTAAATTATAACATTATGAAATGAAATTACAATTCTAGGAAAAAAAAAAAAGGAAAGGTGACCCCACGATCTCTCTCTTTCTGTAGCCAGTATGTGCCAGTGAGAGTGGGTTCACAATTCTCTAACAAACAATGAAATTGGTGGATATCTTCTTAAATGTTGTCCAAAGCTTAGAAACTTCATTGATATCGACTTCATAATTCCATATCACTAAAACCAATTACAAGTAAAAAAGGGAAATTTAAATTAACCAAATGGATCTCTATGACTATTCCCTAGCACTTGGGTGTTATTAATGGTACATCTGAATCTTCGGCAGCTAAGCTAGCCATAAGGTTTATCATACACGTTGACAAATATGTACTCGATATAGTACCATAGTCTCGATGGAGTTGTTGAATTGTTAGGAGGCCCTAATAAATACGAATGCATTATTGCTATCTGTGTATTTTTTGTGGTGGTTATTAATTATTCAATATTGATTTACAACTCCCCTATTTTGTGCACTATACCTTGAATAAAATAGTAAACATAGTGAAATACATGAATAGAGAGAGATTTTACATTTCTGTTTTGCTTGCAAATAAGCATCTGAGTCTTAAACTCTATGTACATATTTATGAATGTTCATTATATGGTATTTTAATTTAATCATTTTGCTAGTAGTACATGTTTGCTTATAGCTAGATTTACCAAGCTAATTAAGCATGCCCGGATATGCTAGCTCTTTCAATTGGCATTATTATAATATTCACATTGAATTAGTTTTAAAGCTAAATAAAGTAATAAAGAAAAAGGAAAAAAAAAAGGAAGAAGAAGAAGATGAAGACTGGCAGTGATATTCTATAATTTCTATTATTAACTCGTTTTATGGGAAGAAGTGAAAAAGCAATATTTTTTTCCTTTTGCTTCATTTGCCATTAATTTTCAAACAAAAATTAGTCATGCACATGCACTGTCTACCACCAATCAACGACAAAAGATTTAGTGGAAATTGGAGAAAATATGGAAAGTGCTGAGTGAAAATTTTAGATAATCTATTAATAAGACCAAATGACATAATGAATGCATAGACAACCATTAATTCCCTCATGGAAGGGATACATAAATCATAAACGGAGGACCAATTCATTGTTTCTCGGATGGATTATCCAGGAAGTCCTTGGTGGGCTGAAATGATACAATAACGTCGACAGATATATCGCTAGCTAACTGACACAAACAGAAGGAGCTATTACGATATACATTTTTTTTTTTATTAATTTCATTGTGGATGCGTAGAACCAAAATAAAGCATACTTCCATAACTTTAGCTTTTAATACTATAATGCAAACCCGAAAACAAAGTTCACAAGTAAACAAAAGACCACAATAATTAAATAAA